>MU735732.1:18471-43789 GCA_026770625.1 Nicotiana glauca
ATCAATACTAGTGTAAGAATGATGGAATTTCACACCAAGTTAATGGAGATTTCTTACCTTGAAGATGGGAGGGGTTGGAGGTCTTGAGAGGGTGGGAGAAGACCCCAAAATTCGTCCAAAAGATATAGCAAAAAATGAACCCTAAAATTGGATTAAAAGATTTGGGGACTGGGGCGCATCTACTCTAGAGAAGTGTCCTCGCTTCGCTGTCCATTGCATTCAAGGGAAGACAAAAATCTGCGTCTACTTTGGCAAAGCGAGCTCGCTTTGCTGTCCGCCAAAATAACTAGGTGGTATGTCTTTAGTAATTGGGTCATAACTTCTTCCACAGAGATTCGTTCGGACTCTATAATATATATTTAGAAAGATATTTCAAAGGCCTACGACTTACATGCTTTAAATTTTCCCCAATTCATTACACATGTTCACTAGAATTTGCTGAAAGACAGACCTTCTTCAAACTTAGTCGATTTTGTCAAATCTTATGCACCTTACTTTCCATCTTGATTTTGTAATACTATTCTCACCCATACCCATCCCTATGGGAATTCACATGTTCAAAATATAACCTTAATACTCCTTTAACTCATTCATACCTAAGCCGAATTTACGGGGTGTTACATTATCTTCCCCTTGGGATCATTCGTCCTCGAATGATTTTTCTGACTGTAACTTCTGCTAGCTCCGGACCTTAAACGGGTGTAGTGGAAACATGAACTTTCATTAACACTTGTATACTAAACTGAATGCACACATGATTACTAAACTGTTGAGATACTGAACTTAATGACTACTGCATTGACTGAATATTAGTCTACCATGGATACGTGAAAACTGAACTAACATGGATATATGAATATTGAACTGACATGAATATTTGAGTTGTTTGAGTACTAAGCTGGGATGAATGTCTAAGTATTGGACTAACATGAGTAGCTGAGTATTAATTTGACTTGGGTATTTGAGTACTAACTGACATGAGTATCTGAGTACTGAACTTGAATGTTATAACATGACACGTGAAATACTGGCTGTAACACCACTAATTATGGTGGCAACTCCAACTCATAAGCTAATTGACTGATCCTTCGCAAGAATCTATATGGACCACTATAGCAGGGACTATGCTTCCCCTTCTTCCCAAATCTCATAACGCTTTTTAGAAGCGAAACTTTCAGAAACATCCAATCATCAACTTAAAACTCTAGGTCTCTATGCCGCATGCTCAAATAGGACTTTTGGCAGCTCTGAGTTTTCTTCAAACGCTCTTGAATCAATTTAACTTTCTCCATTGCCTGATAGACTAAATTTGGTCCTAACGACTCCTCTTCACCAACTTTGGACCAACCAATTGGCGATCTACACCTTCGCCCATATAGAGTCTCACACTTGCCATCTTAATACTAGAATGGTAGGTGTTATTATTAGCAAGGTCATGTGATCATCCCAATTACCTTTAACATCAAGGACATATCCTTCACTGTTTGAATAATGCGCTCTGCCTGGCCATCTTGCCGAGGATGAAAAACTTGTGCCTAATCCTTTCTGAAAGAACTTCTAAAAGTTCATTTTATCAAAAATATGTGTATTCTGTGGAACACTAGGCTTTCTATTGCTCGACTTTCACTTGCTGATAATTCGGACACTTGGCCACAAAGTTTGCGACCCTCTTTTTCATGTTGTTCCATCAATAAGTCTTGAGATTATGATACATCTTTGGGGAACTTGGGTGGATAGAATACCTGGAATTAAGGGCTTCTAACATCTTCCTCCCTCACTAAGTCCATCTATGGTTGGAATATTGTTGATACCTAATTTTTTTCTATGTATTTTATATATACTCAAAATATTCTCAAAATAGTATGTACATGCATATACAGGCATTCCCAAGAGTTTTGGTATTTTTCCTTATTTTTAAAGATTTTAAAATCAATTTGTTTGCCTATTTTAATGCTACAAAATTCAATAATTATTCCCAAAATTATTATTTTTGGTGAATAACTTATTTTATTCTCATATTTACACCAAAATATAATTATGTTGATTTTTTGCATATTTTTTACAAATTTATTTGGTATTTAAAAGCTAAATTGCATGTAATTGCAATTATAGCCTATTTTACAATTAACAATATTTCATAATTATCAAATTATTTAAAGTATTTTTAAATTAATACTTATACATTATTAATTAGTTCAGAGCTTTTAATTTGTTTTAAAAATTATTTTAACTATTTTATACAAATTAAAAAGGGGAAAACTGGCTATTTAACATTTAGCCTCATTTCATTGCAATTATAGCCCATTCGGATTTCAATTTTAGCCCTCAATTTACCTAGTCCTAACCCCAATTGGACCGACCCATATTTTAATTAATCGACCCGGTCCAGCCTTGATTTAATCCGAGGCGTTGATCAAGTGAGATCAACGACCCAGGTTTTATTTCCAAAATTAAATCTAACAACCCCCCCCCTCCAAACAGGTCATTTATGAGATGGTCTCTCTCTCTCTCTCTCTACACTGACTCTTGCTCTCCCTTCTCTCTATAACCTTCTGTTTCTCTCCTTCGTCTCCGATGAATCCACCGCCTCTCCAGCCACCTCCAGCCTCACTTCTCTCGACCACCAGCCGCCGTGAAACCTTGTCTTGTTGATTCCCTCCATTTTCGAGACTCCAGAAGCCTCCGCCATACAAGATGGTTATCGGAAGCTCTGCCTGGTATGTCTCCGACCTTTCCCCAATGGTTTATGGTTCGATGGTGTTGCGAGCATCATTATTAACGAGTTTCACAGCTAGGTTCCTTACCTCTCACTGGTTTATTACGAAACCCTAATTTTCTTTAAAACCTTGTCTTTTAAATGATTTTTTAACTTATTCTTTTGTGTTTTACACTACTCTCTATTAGATTTTTTTGATTGTTCAAGTTTTCAACGTTTTGTTATTCTTTTAAAATTAGGGTTTCCTGAACCCTTTCAAAGTCACTATATCTTTTGATTTTTTTAGTATTATGTGTTTATGTTTGTGTTATGTGCTTGTTGGTGTGATCTTCTGGTTACTCTCCGAGTTCCATGCTTTAATTTTGCTATTAGGGTTCCATCCTTCAATTGATTCTGTGATTTCTTGCTTAGGGTTCTCTGATTTTCATGCCTATTGTGTTTTATAGGTCTAATTGTTCATCGTTTACCAAATATTCTGCTGATTTTGTGCATCTCTTCGAATCCCTGAATTTGTATATGTTTTCCTTAGAAGTTTTACACTGATTTTTGAATCACTTCCTTATTTGTGAAATGCTCTCCTTACTTAGTACTGATTCCCTGTGATTTTCAATTTCATCCGTGATTCTTTGAACTAGTTTGTGTGTACAATATGTTGTCCTTATACTTTCCTTACTTGAAATATCCTGTATACTTTTACTACTCCTATTATGGAAATACCAGTCTTGCAAATAATAATTTTCCTTATTTGATACAATTTGTACCCGTTTGAACTAGGACTCCTTAATTGAAGGGAGTCCGAGGATTTAATTATTCTAATTGGTATTATTTCCATAATTGTGATCAATCTATACATGTTACCTTATTTTCCATTGTTTTCAAAAACTATAAGTACCCCCATTCTCTTTACATTACACACGGATACATTGCACATCACACACACGAACAAGAAAGTTCATTGCTCTAAACTCTCTCTTACACACATAAGCATACTCAGTGTTCTCTCTTATTTTCCACACATCCTCTCCCACTTTCTTGTTGATTACTGATTACTCAGTCGGCTGAAATCCAAGACTGATTGATCTTTGGGGGCTGCTCCATTGTTTTACTGCTCTATACATTGTTGATTGTTTGATCTGCACCCTACTGCTCACTTTCCTGCACACTACTGCTCTACACTATCTCATCCTTGACTGGTATGCCCTCTATTTTATTTGAAGCATCCAAAACAATATGATTTTATACATGCTGCACTTTATTTTGTTTCTTCTATGCTTTTACTTATGGTTCTGCTGTTCTTATTGCAACTAGCATGCCCCTGTGTGACTATCCTCCTATTAATCCAGCATGCCTACTAGTTTGCTTAATGCATGTTCTCTTTTACTCCCTAGCCCCAGTACATTCTCAGCATGTGATCATGAGCCCTTTTGGTTGAAACCAGTTGACTGTCCAAGTTTTGAAATGCTTTCCTTTGGTATCTAGGTGCAACTGTGTTGTTACATGTGAACTATTTACCCCACTTCCCTTTTCCCTGTTTGTGTTTATTGCCCGGAACTATATGATCTATTTTGTTTCTGAGTTTGTCAAAACTGTCCCATTGTTTTTTCTTTCAAAACTATCTCTACATGGATCATTTTTAAGACTGTCTTTTAACTCAATTTCTTTAAAGAAAATTCTATCACACTCTCACTATTCCTAGAGTTTAGGTTCTACCCCCTTCGTGTAAGCATTGCCTTGGGCACCTTTGAGTACCCATTGAACTTTGATGCATAAGGTTGGTAATTCCACACTGCACTTGTTCAACATTTTGGTAATGTTTCGGTACTGGTATTGGTCAAGGACCCCCCATTGGGCCCTTAGGGAGCTTTGTCGCACCCAAACCATGGTCAAGGCTGTGAAACTCGAAAGAAGTGAGGTTGGAAGATCGGCCCTGGTTGAACGCTCCCTATAGAGTAGCCTTTTATTTTATTTTTCATTATGTAATCCAGCTATTATGGTTTGTAATAATTCATAAACAACTGATTGGGGTTATAGTGAAATTGGGAGGGATTATGCATGCTTAGTTTAATTAATAGGTAGAGAACATGTCTATAGGGCTTTACTTACCATTTTGTACAATAAAAGCCATGCGTAGGACATGCATCTTACACCTAGATATCCTTCTTTAGGCTCTTTACTTTCAGATTGTTATACTCACTTTGTAGTCAGCTAGTAATTAATGAACAACTGTTATGAAACTACTACTGCATTTAGAGACCATGCTTTAGGAGCTTTATGTGAATTAGACATCATGTTATTTAGGGTTGCAATTGCTGAACGCCTCACTAGCTGTTTAATTTAACAACACAAGTTTGTTTGACTGCGTCTTCTCTTTAAAACTGGAATCAATATGCATGTTCACCACTTTTTTTTAGACAAGAAGGCAATACATACATCGCCTAGGAAATCTTTAGGCCCAATAATAAAAAATGATTGATCTTGACTAGTTTCAAACTACTCAACCTTTTAACTTTCCCAACTCTTTTTTTCATCTGTCTCTCCGAAGTCCACTCTTTTGCTGAAAATCCCTTCATCTGGAGTTTTTTCGTATTTATATGCTCTCACTAATTTCCTAATTCGTGCTATATTAAGCTTTTAAATTTCTGGTACCTTTCTTCCCAGGATCACGTTATTTTGATACTTGTCTAATTAAACTACTGCATTTTTCAAATCTCTACTCTTTTTTTTTCAAACGATGTTTTAACAGTTCCCTTACCTTTACTTACTCAACGATTTTCTTAGTTGTGTTTCTGCATGTCAAACGCCCTTCGGATCACTCGGTTGTGATTAAACCTTATGCTAAAATTGATATTTAAACTCGCGTTCTTTTAAGACCTTAAATGTGTTTGAGACGTGCTAATTACATGTTTACTTGTGAGGGATCTGTGAGCCTCTTATTTGCCTTTGTATGGTTCCTTTATGTGTAGTCCTACTTGTTATGCATGTCGCCTAGCATTTTTTCCTTTAAACCTAAGGGTCCAGCCTAGACCTTACCTTTTAGGGATAGTGGTCCTAAATACCCTCTAGGACTTATAGGACGGGACAGGTAATAGCACGCAATAAGAATTCGTGACCAATCCACACGTTTAAATAACCTTTACGAGGTGGGAAGGGTAGACATGGAGATGATGATCATGCGATAACACTATGCGTACGATTGGTTACCGGTGTTGTGTGGATGATCCATGTGATTTATAAACCTAGGACCCCTTTCCTTATGTTACTTTGTTTAATATCAATAAATTCTGTCTTTTCAAATTACCCAAAACTCCCCTTTAATTTTTCACTGCACTATTCCTTTTACTTCTAACTCTTTCTTCTTTGTTTTATTCAATGTCTTGACTAATTCTTGCACTTAGACTCTCCCTCAAACAAATTATAGATTCCAACATGCTTGTTTGCAACCCTTATGTGTAAATTTATTTGTATACTTGTTTACATTAAAGTCACAACATAGCATGGCTGGGAACCACACTAGTGGATCTTGAGGGGTGCCTAACACCTTCCCCCTCGAGATAATTTCTAGCCCTTACCCGAACTCTGATTTTCAAATTCAAAACCCTTAGTGTCCTAATGCACTTAATCATTAGGTGGCGACTCTTCAAATCCAAAAATCCAATTCCCAAACAGAGTAGAGTTGTCTTCCCAAATGTCGTAAACCCGATTTCGCGAGAAAAAGGGGGCGTCGACAAACACATAATCTATCGGGGTACCTCAAAGTACTATCATCTCCCCCTTGTTCAAAAGCCATAGTCTTATGTTTGTGAATTCTTTCCTTCAGCTGCAATAAGTAGGGATCACCAAACCGTTTCTCCTTCACTTTGGCTACTAAGGAGGAACATGTCCTGTTTTAGATAACAATGCCACTATCTTTGGTGTCCGAAACTCAAACTCCTACCTTGTCTAAGCAATGAACTTCTTTCAACATAGTTCCCTTGTCTACCTCATTCTTGAGCTATACTTCCCACACTTGACTACCTTCCTAAGCACTTCCTGAAAACGCTTATAGTCTTGTTGTGAGCTATGTCTCTGACCATTACTCGGAAGGGTCTCGTGCAATGGCACTGCCCTCGTAATACATAACTGGGCATGATTTTATAGCTTTTCTATGATCACTTTATCACCGATAATTAAGCTCGGTGATCATTCTACTCACTTTGTGTTTCTTACATATGCTAGACTTAATCCTTGTGGTAATTATACAATTTCCTTATTACCGAACTGATCTTCTTTTTCATTTTCCATGCTAAATATTTGGGTCTCAAATCTCTAACTGGACTTACTGAAAATTTTCACATCACCCCTTAGACCAAAGATCTTATACTTGCGGATCCTTCTCTTTTTGTTGGGGTCCAACTAACTTTCCTTATTTTCTGCAATTCTTTTCACTCTACGTCAATAACGACCCTTCTTCCAACTTACTTCTGAGAAATCTTTCTTACTAGGAAAAACTAAACTATTCACTTAACGGAACGCTAATGTACCCACAACTATCATACACCATCTTAATAATTTAACTCTGCTCACACTATCAATCTGGGAGAAACCACATTTCGATAATTCCTAAAAGCTATTCTTCTACTGCTTGCTCTTTTACTACTAGCTATTTTTTTTCTACTATCACTGTACTTCGGGTTTAACTTAAACTCCTTGGGTTCTAACACATGTTTGGTATTTCAAACTTTCATCCACTCACTAGAGTTAACCCGGCTAAGTGAATCAAATCTTACCTCTACTAGCTCTACTGAAATTGTTAATTCACTGTATTTACTCAAAACTTATTTACTATTATTTTACTAACCACCTGCTAGCATCATATTTCCTTGCTCTGCTTTGAATAACTAAAGTGAAGCATAAGGTTTATCCTAACTTCCTTCATCATCTGACCATATTCTCTTGCCGTAAACTATTATTTTTGAACTATGCACATGGATCATACTTAGAGAAATTTCATCTGTATTAAACAAAATTGGAATATCTAACCCAAAACTTTCTATACACTTCAAAATCACTTCAGACTATAAACCTCCAGCCTCAACACATAGTCACATCATGTACAGGGGGAAATATCATATCTTTTATCTCACAATAATAGCCACTTCGTATACAAATTCACTAACATGGTACTTTCTAGTTCCGATTTGAATAAATCTAACCAACTTGAAATCATTACCTAAATTTCAATGTCACCTGCTCTTGGTTCTCATTTCGTAAATCAAATTATTCTTAGCTATATTGCCCTTAGGCTATTTTCTATGATCAATTCTATGCCTACTACGGTTGAATTCTTAACCTGATACACCGTGAGGTCTGACAAGCGGATACACTACCATACACATCTAATAAATCACTTCATGCACCATTCGGTGGGTCTTGGGTCTTAATACCTAAAACATGCAAAGATGTCGTTATAATCACTATTACTTACATTTTCTTTGAGCATCCATATGCATCACTGTATACTCACAAGTCTCCAAAAATTTTGATACACTGAAAATTGGATATTTGGTAAACATATAACTGAATACTGGCGTACTAAATAACCATAAACCTCCTAACTAAAAGGCCGCTAACTGGTAATAAGATAAACTGACAACCATAAAACATGATAACTGCTTTTGTACTTTCTGATTAGGTTATGCTCTAATCTGTACTACTACCCATTACATCCCACTTTCAACATCCTCTCAAATCTCATTTGTTACCAACATGTACTCCATAGATATACCCAATGGGCAATTGTCTTCTCTAGAACCTTAGATTTTTCTTGCACGTTGCTTGGGCATCCAATACGTTTGGAATTCGATAGGAAGAGAAGGCTAACTATCGCTCTAAGCTTCATGGCACGATCTAGAGTAGAAAGAAGTGAGACAATCCTGAATGTCCTGGTAGTTAACCATTTATATGAGTGGCCGGCACACACATATAAAGGAAACTCCACTAGATACAGCTTCATAGACTCCCTAGGACTCTTGAACCTAGTGCTCTGATACCAAGCTTTGTCACGCCCCGGACCTGGGCCTGGACGTAACACGACACTCGGTGCCTGACTACATGTGACTGAGCAAACCAACTGGCTGGCTGAATCAACATGTGATATCATAACATACTGAATGCAGAAAATAAACTAACACATGCTGATATACTAAACTACGGCATTAGAGTTGAAACATATTTGTAGTCAACACAACTTACTATGAAAAGCCTTTGACTCTGTCTAGATGTTACTCTAGCCTATGAAGCCTCTATTTAAGTACTGAAAACACTGACTGTTTGAAAATACTGAAGACTATATTAATGACAATGCCCCGAAAGAACTGGGGATCGCCAAATAGATGATACGAGAATCCTAGCGCTCTGAATCATCAATCTATAAATCATTACCTGCATTGTGAGATGCAGGCTCCAGACAAAAGGGACGTCAGTACATTTGAATTGTACTGGTATGTAAAGCAATTGAAAGAAAGAATTATAGATGCTAAAACTAAAACTAAGCTGATAACTGAAATGATAACTATTGAAACTGAAGCTGAAGTGAGAACTGATAACAAAAAAGATAACTGATAACTGAACAGATAACTGAACTGAATGAAGGAAGTAAGGATATGAATACTCCATCTTCTGAATGATGAACAACCTGTTGATTCTGAATAAGCTACGCCCTTGGGCCCAATATATATATGTGCACAAACTACGGCCTCAGGACCAAGTATATGTATACAAAACTACTGCCTCAGGCCTAAAAATGCATAAACATAAACTACAACCTCAGGCCCAAACATGCATAAAGCATAAACTACGGCCTCAGGCCCAAGTATGCATAAAACATATAAACTACGGCCTTAGGCCCAAATACAGGTGTTTAACATTCAGGAATTTAAAATCAGGAACTGAGAATCATACTGGAATACATGATGCTGAAATACTGAACCATGCTGAGTTACGTGATACCTGAATAGTGGATCACACTAAGTACATAATACTGGAATACTGAATCATACTGAGTTACATAATACCAGAATACTGAATAATATTGAGTTATATAATACTAGAATACTGAATAGGACTAGAATGAGACATGTATTCTTGAATTGATTATGAACACTGAAACTTTAGCTGTTTATGACATGATGAGTAAGCTATACTGAGACTTAGGGACATCAAACCCAAGTCTATATTGAATATGAACTGAGCTCACAACGTTCATAATGAAATTCATGAACGCGTTATGAAGCTAGAGAATAGAAGTTCTACAACTATTCAAGGAACTAGGCATAACTATATTTATGAGGCAATTGATACGTCGTAAAAGAAACGTAGTGTAGGGAGAATTATTAACATTCCCAAAAATAGAGAGTTAGCCTCACATACCTTGATTTCGCCCCTTAGTGCTACCACAATGATCCACAGTATTAAGAACCTTCAATCTACAATAGTAATATCCAATGGAACCAATATTAGTAACAAATTCCATAACTTAAGCCATTTAGGCATATTATCAAATACCTTGTAGGCATAAATCTCTAAATCTCATCACCATATAATTAGTTTATCCAACTATCTCCATTCACGAACAATTTATCCCACCATCATGACTAACCAATTTATAACTTCCAACATCACATGTATGACAATCTATCTACACCCAACCAATACAATTCCATCAAATAATCAACTTCCAATCTCTACACTAATTATGTATTTATATTGGGAACTTATGGCTTCTAATCACCACACCAAGAGTCCCAATACTTAATTCGCACTCATATACCCATAATAAATTCATACATATAAGTCTAAGGGTGTAGGATTACCTTTTGGAAGAAATCTTGCAAAACCCTCCTTTGAGTTCTTGAAGGAATTTCTTGAAGATCTATGTATTTTATGAGTAGATTTCATCAATACTAGTGTAAGAATGATGGAATTTCACATCAAGTTAATGGATATTGCTTACCTTGAAGATGGGAGGGGTTGGAGGACTTGAGAGGGTGGGAGAAGACCCCAAAATTCGTCCAAAAGAAATAGGAAAAAATGAACCCTAAAATTGGCTTAAAAGAGCCGGGGACTGGGGCGCGTCTACTCTAGAAAAGTGTCCTCGCTTCGCTGTCGATTTCATTCAAGGAAAGACAAAAATCCGCGTCTACTTTGGAAAAGCGAGCTCGCTTCACTGTCCGCCAAAATAACTGTGTGGTATATCTTTAGTAATTGGGTCATAACTTCTTCCACAGAGATCCGTTCATGCTCTATAATATATTGTTGGAAATATATTTCAAAGGGCTACATTTTTCATGCTTTGCATTGTCCCCATTTCCTTACACATTTTCACTAGAATTTGATGTAAGACAGACCTTCTGCAAACTTAGTCGATTTTGTCAAATCTTACGCACCTTACTTTCCATCTTGATTTTGAAATACTATTCTCACCTATAATCATCCTTATGGGACTTCACATGTTCAAAATATAACCTTAATACTCCTTTAACTCATTCATATCTAAGCCAAATTTACGGGGTGTTACATTGAGACTCTTTATAAGAATCAGACATAGAAGCTTGTTCCATTGCCAAAGGGACAGAAGGTACTAGGATGCAAATGGATTTTCAAAAGAAAAGAGGGAAATCTAGGGGTTGAAGCATCAAGGTACAAAGCAAGATTAGTAGCTAAAGGTTTTTCACAGAGGGAGGGGATAAATTACAATGAAGTGTTCTCTCCAGTGGTAAAACATAGCTTTATCAGGGTCTTACTAGCTTTGGTGGCTCTTCATGACTTAGAACTAGATCAGTTAGATGTTAAAACTGCATTTTTGCATGGTGAGTTGGATGAGCAGATTTATATAAGTCAACCTGAGGGATTCATTACTCAGGATAAGAAAAATCATGTTTCCTTGCTTAAGAAATCTTTATATGGTCTGAAACAGTCACCTAGGTAGTGGTATAAAAGGTGTGATATATTCATAATTCAAAATGCATTTTCTCGAAGTGCATAAGATAGTTGTGTGTATTACAAAAATCTTGAATAGGGTTATAGTGTATATTTATCATTATATGTGGATGGCATGTTTATTGTTGCTAAATCCATGTCACATATTACCCGATTGAAGAAGCAACTAGGTGAGGAGATTGAGATGAAGGATTTAGTTGCTGCAAAGAAGATACTAGGGATGGAGATTACTCGAGATAGAAGGGTTGGAAAGCTAATGTTGTCCCAACGGTCCTATATTGAGATGGTCCTCAAGAGATTTAATATGATAGGTGCTAAATCTGTGTCCATTCCTTTTGATTCCCATTTCAAGTTGTCTGCAGACATGTCACCAAAAATAGACGAGGAGATGGAACAGATGTCTAGTGTTCCATATTCGAGTGTTGTAGGTAGCATTATGTATGCTATGGTTTGCACTCGCCCTAACATTTCACATGCTGTTAGTGTATTGAGTAGATACATAGCATGTCCTGGTAAAGAATATTGGCAGGCGGTGAAGTGGATATTGAGATACTTGCAGGGTACTGCAGATGTATGCTTGATTTTTTACAAAGACAAAGTTGAATGAATCCTTTGTTGGGACACAAGTTTTTTGTGACAGTCAAAGTGTCATTCATCTTACTAACAATCAGATGTTTCATGAGCGGACGAAGCATATTGAAGTCAGACATCACTTTGTTCGAGACATTATATCAAAGATGGTTGTTAAAGTGGAAAAAGTATCTACGCATGATAATCCAGCTGATATGATGACCAAGGCAGTCCCTACCAACAAGTTTAGGCATTTCCTAGACTTGATTGATGTGTGCAGTACTCAGTAGAGCCCTTGCGAGGGCTGAGGACAAGGTAGAGAGACATTGTTCCTGTTGATGAAGAGAATTCAAGCCAAGGGGAAGATTTGTTATTTGTGGCTTGAATTATTTCCTTGTATTTTTATGAAACCCATAGTCCCTATAGGTTTAAGAAAACTCATTGTCCTAATAGATTTGGGAAAGAAAAACCTATAGTCCTTGTCAAATTGGGAAACATTTCTCATATATGTTTGGGACCTTTTGGGATCTATATATAGGGGTTGTAGTTGGGGATTCTATAGATTGTATTGTGCTTTTCTTCTCATTCATAGTTGAAAACTCTCTCTTCTTTTGCCCCGAGGATTGAGCTTAGTCAAACCTCGTTAAATTCTTGTGTTCATTTTTCTTCTCTATTTGCTTTGTATGGGATTGTGTGCTAGTTAACCCACAATATTTCGCAACAGTATAATATATGTATAATCCATGTAGAATATATGTATAATCAATATATAATTTATATATATCGACAAGAGCAAGTATATGGTGTATTCTGCCGACTATTTGTGCAAAAGATCCCGTAAATCATGGGGGCAAGTGAACAGAGAGCTAATTTTTGGATCATCATTTAAGCCATAGTCACAATGCATAAGAATTTATAAGTTTAATCACCTCGGAACAACTTCAGGCGTACATGACCAAAGTGTACGTCTAGCAATGCATGTTGAACATTTGTACGCTACCATATCTTGAATTTCGAAATATATCAGAATGATTCGGGATTATTGGCAAGCTCTTTCTCATGCAAGTAGTTTCTAAAATTTATGAACACACAGAGGCAGCTTTAGCGGCTTAGCATTCTTTTACGCAAGAAAGTTTGCAGTTTGATTTATATTTGTGCTTCATGTGTTTTTTCCCCTCAAATCCAAATTCATAATTTCATTAAAGTGAAATTAAGTTAATAAATGACAAGGACAAAGTTCTTGAAAATAGAATTAAGGGGCAACTAAGTAATAGTAGTAGAAATAATACTTAATTAATATATTCCGTTAATAACTAAATAAGAACTTTACGTTATGATTTTGTTAGTATTTAATGTTGGTGAAATTACAAGTAATTATAGTTGAAAAATAAGATGTAGAAAAATAAATAAATATCCTTCAGGCTGAGGCACGGATATCTCGCTCTCTTTAAGGAGATTCAACCCCACTATGGTAGCATCTTCACCGGTCCAGCAGTAATACTCTTGACTTGTCCCCTCCAGGATATACAACAGTCTGACAATGTCGTATGACTCGAACAAACTCTGAACAAGTTGTTGAGTCCAAAGCTCCACCAAAATGAACACCTTTCTTCAACAAAAATAATATTCTCTTTTGTGGAGAATAAGTTGGAGACTTAGATTTTTCCCCTTCTCTTAAATCTCTTTTTCACTACACCAATTTTATTTTTTTCATGCACACTACACTATTTTTTCACCTACAACGCAAAGAAGAAACACCACTATTTATAGGTCTAAATTTTTTTAATAGAATAAATAATAAAGTAGTGGGATATTAAAATTGTAGAACATCGGTTGGTGGTTAAAAAAAGTTTTAGTGGGTAATAAGTGGTAGATCATGTCATTAGTGATTTAACGAGTTACACCAAAATAATGACCATTTTCTTTCCAATTTATAACCATTATCTCACAAGAAATAATGCACTTTAATACTATAATTTTAATATCAAAATGCACTAACACCAATATTCTCCCACTCATTTTAATATTAAAATAAGAGAGTTTACCAGTTAAACGGAAACTATTATGCATAATGAAGGTGTGTTCTGCATTGAACCTCCACTTAGTAAAACAACAATTGTAACGACCCGACCGGTCGTTTTGAGAAATTAAGCTCCGTTCAGCAGCATAAGTCTGGAACAGATTCAGAATATGAGTATCGACTTGCGTGCATAGTGAAATTCGGCTATCAGATGGTTTAGAGTCAAATTTAGAGGAGAAACCTTGTTTTGGAAGTTAGAACGGTGGAAAGTTGACCGGAATTGGACTTTTGAGTAAACGACCCCGAAATGGGTTGTGGATGATCTCAACAGCTTCGTATGGTGATTTTGGACTTAGGCGCGCGTCCGGATTCAGATTTGGAGGTCCATAGAATAAATTGAGGCATTTCGGCAAAAGTTGAAGTTGGAAAAATAAAGAAGTTTGACCCACAGTTGACTTTTGGGATACTGGGGTCGGAAGGCGATTTCGAGAGTTGGAACATCTCCGTTATGTCATTTTGGACTTGTCTGCAGAATTTGGCGTCATTCCGAGTTGAATTGATAGGTTTCGGCATGGTTTTCGATATTTGAAGATTTAGAAGCTCATAAACTTGATTTTTGGTTAGATTCGTCGTTTCGATGTTGTGTTATATGATTTGGAATTTCGAACGAGTCTGTGTTAGGTTATATGACTTGTGTGTGTGATTAGACGGGGTCCCGGGAGCCTCGAGTGTGTTTCGGATGCCCAACGGGCAAGTTTTTGAAGTTGGAAGAAAATTTGCAGCAACTCTTCTGATATTTTCACTTCTGCAGTTTAAGAACCACAGAAGCAGTGCCGCAGAAGCGGCCTGGATCACCGCAGAAGCGATTTGGGCATATTCTTCAGAGACCGCAGAAGCGGTCTAGTTTCCGCAAAGGCGGAACCGCAGAGGCGGAACCGCAGAGGCGGTTCTTGTGACTGCAGAAGCGGAACTTGTGATTTAAGTGAGGATTCGTAGAAGCGGCTCGTGGTCCGCATATGCGGGACCGCAGAAGCGGTCCCTTGTCCGCATAAGCGGAAAGCACTGTTCTGAAAAGGGGAAATCCGAGGGTTTATTTCAAAAGTTAGAGAAATCAAAATTTAGCTCGGGAGAAGGCGATTTTGGGTGGATTTTGAAGAGGAGATCACTGGGTAATGTTTCCTTAACCTCATTTAGTTGTTTTATATCATTATCTAGTTAAAATCCACCATTAGAATTCGAATTCAAGGTCAAAATTGTGGAAAATTGGATGAAACTTCTTAGACTTAATTATTGTATTTTGAGTGGGCATTTGACCTCCGATTTGGGAGATTATTATATGGTTAGACTCGTGAGAGTACGAGGTTTCTGAAAATGTGAAAAAATTCAATTTCGAGCTGTTGGCCTGAGGGACATTTTGGTCATTTTACCTAATTTCGCGCTTTAGCTTTGAATTAAATGATAGAATCAGTTGCTTGAGATGTTAATTACAATGTATGATTTAATTGAATAGATTTGGGCCATTTGGAGTCGAGAACTCGTGGCAAGAACGTGGTTGCTAGTTGATTTTAGCCGGTTTGCGGTAAGTATCTTGCCTAACGTTGTGTGGGGGACTTCCCCTTAGGATTTGAGTCTTCTCTGTTGATTGTATTCCGTGCACGCGAGGTGACGAGTGCGTGCTCGGATTTATTTGTGGTAAATTGTCCCTTTTAGGCTCTTAGACCCATGTAATCACCAAGTATGAAGATGTTATTGATACGATTGAGTTCCCTGTTATGAGTTTCACCTCTACATGTCTTACTTGGAATTTATTTGCTCTTCTTGAATTATTCTTGTTGCCTAATTGACTTTTATGTGTTTAACTGAAGACAATTACCCTTTTATAGTCATATTATCCGTCCTAACTACTCGCCTTTATTTGGAAATCATAAACGTTATATCTCATGTAATTAATTGGTATTAATTGGAAAGAAGTTAGATATCTTATATTAGTTGACATTTCCTTAATTGAAATTATTTGATTCATGTTAACTTCCTTATTGTTTGGATACTCCTTGATTGTAAGTTCATCTGTGACTTTGTGCAAATATATTACTTGTCCAACTGTTGTGGTTACCGGTGTAGCTATTACGCACTTATTACGTCTTGTTATGTTGTGAGGTTATTGTGTTTTTTATGGGTGTTCCGTGACCTTATTTTTCTATTGTTGATTCCCTTGCTGGGACGTTATTGTTTCTGTTGTTGACTCCCTTGCCGGAATGTTGCTATTCTATTAATTGGGCTGTACATTTATGTTGATTGGGCTGTAGTGCGGGATACCAAGAGATCCCCAACGCATTTATTGAGGATACCAAGAGATCCTCGAGATACCAAGAGATCCCCAGCACATATATTGAGGATACCAAGAGATCCTCGGGATACCAATAGATCCCCAGCACATATATTGAGGATACCAAGAGATCCCCAGCACATATATTGAGGATACCAAGAGATCCTCAGGATACCAATAGATCCCTAGTATATATATATTGAGGATACCAGGAGATCCTCGGGATACCAAGAGATCCCCAACGCATCTATTAAGGATACCAAGAGATCCCCAGTACATCTATTGAGGATACCAAGAGATCCTCGGGATACCAAGAGATCCCCAATACATCTATTGAGCATACTAAGAGATTTCCAGGATACCAAGAGATTCCTAGCACACATATTTATGTTTGGGCTACAGGACGATATCCTGGAAGATCCCCTGTTAAACTTATTGTGTTCTGAGTTGATGTGCTCATTGATTCTACCCGTGTGCAAACATTTCGGGTGCTTACCGTTCCATTTCTTATACTTGCTAGATTGTGGGGTTCTTGTTAGACACACTTGCAAAAGCATACACGTAGTTTGTCACTTCCCATTAGAGGTGAATACCTTCCGATTTTGCTAAGGGTGGGAATACGCCCTCGATCATCCATTATATATGTGAGAGTGGCTCTAGTTAACCAGTTAGATGTTAGCATGACCTTGAGACTTATGGGGCACATGATGCCAGGTGTTAAATTTCAGATGTTGGGTCTTCGTGAGTTATGATTTGTCCGAGATTTGGTAAAATAGTGGTAAAAGTGAATAAGACCTTATGCGAACATTACTGTAGGATATGAGTTATGGACTTGTTCTTCCTTTGCGGAGTTGTGACCTTAGGATTTGGATTGTGATTGTCGTCGTTATGCTTCGTCAGTTATTACTTTCTCGTTGTTACTTGTTGTTCCTTTCCCTTATTGTGAATTGTAGAATTATTGGTTATTTCGTGCAGTCATTACATAATACTATATCATTTATGTTATTCCTCTGATTATACTGTTTATTGACCGGTAGGTGTCCTGACTGTTTCTCATCATTACTCTACCGAGGTTAGTCTTGATACTTACTGGGCATCGCCATGGTGTGCTCATGCTACTCTTCTAAACATTTTTGTTGTACAGATACAGGTACTCCATTCAGTTCTGTCAGCCTTGGAAGGAAGCATATCGGTAGAGACTTCGAGGTATATCTGCTACATCCGCAGACCGAAGAGTCCCTTTCTAGTTTTTCTGTAATAAGTATAGCTCTTTCAGTAATTTCTCCTTTGTATAGATATTCTTGAGTTAAAGCCTCTTATGTATCCCTTAGCTTGTGATTTGTGAGATTCCGAGTTTGGAGAATTTTTGTTAGTCTTCGAGAGTTGTAATTGTATGTGCCAGGCGGCACCTTAAACTCTGAATTATTTCGCTAGTTCAGTTTAATTATTTTCTTCTGCAAATTGGTTTATATCCCGCAGGGTTAGGCTTACCTAGTCGTAGGGACTAGGTACCGTCACGACATGTTCACGGCGGGTGAACTGGGGTCGTGACAAGCTGGTATCAGAGCTCTAGGTTCATAGGAGTCACAGATCACAAGCCGGTTTATTAGAGTCTTGTGGATCGGTATGGAGACGTCTGTACTTATCTGCCAGAGGCTATGTAACCATTAGGAAAATTCCACTTCATTTGATTTCCATGTCGTGCGAGATTTTGGCATTTACAATCCTAAACCTCTGCCTTCCACTTTCTCACCGATGGTGAGGACACGTACTACCCAAGGTGATCAGGCACACGTTCCCCCTTGCTACAGCCGTCGGAGGTCGGGGCCGGGCTAGAGTTCGAGGACGCACACATGGTGCAGCGAGAGCACCTGCGCAAACGGCTACCGAGGTATCACCAGCAGATCCAGCCGGAGTCCGAGCATCTGACACGCCTACAACTACTTCTACTCCAACCCTTCAGGAGACTTTGGCACAGTTCATAAGTATGTACACCATTTTGGCTCAGGCAGGATTGCTTCTGCTTACTGTAGCTACGCCCCAGGCCGGGGGAGGAGCACAGACTCCCGCCGCCCGTACTCCTGAGCAGCGAGCGCATGATGAGCAGGTCCCTGAGATTATTCATACGCTGCCTGCAGCACCACTTAGGCCCGAGGGCATGGCAGCAGCTCCCGAGCAGGAGCAGATGAGACTTGAGAGGTTTAAGAGGTATAAGCCTCCTGAGTTCAGTGGTTTAGCATCGGAGGATGCCCTGGAATTCCTTAATGATTGTTATTGCATTCTTTGTACTATGGGTATCTTTGGATCGAGCGGGGTTTCTTTCACTACTTTCTAGCTTCGAGGAGCCGCCTGTTACCGGTGGCCCACCTATGAGTTAGACAGCCCAGACGAGGCAGCTTTACTGACTTTGACCCAGTTTTCAGATATGTTTCTGCGATATTTTATCCCTCAGAGCCTCAGGGATGCATGGCGCGCGGAGTTTGAGCATTTGTGTCAGGGTGCTATGACCGTCTCGGAGTATGTTGTCCGATACACCAGTTTGGCTAGACATGCCTCAGGCTTGGTTTCTACTATTCGTGAGAGGGTTCGCCGGTTTATTGAGGGACTTATTCCCAGCATCAGGTCCAGTATGGCTCGTGAGTTAGAGATGGACATTCCATATCAGCAGGTAATAAACATTGCTAGGAGGATAGATGGTATGCATGCCAGAGAGAGAGGGCAGACAGGATCATGACAGAGAGAATAGACGAGATCAGGAGAGATATCTGAGGAGGTGAGGAGGCCTCGTAGACCGGTAAGATATACTCGTCCTTGTTTTGGAGGTAGGGTACGTCATGGTAGAAGTTTTGCGGGTCAGCCAGTTCAGTTTGCGCTTCAGGATATGGATGGTGAGTCAGGTGTTCAGGGGTCTCGGAGTACCCGTACCGCACAGTTCCCACCGCCTCGTCAGCAGAGAGGGTGCTTTGAGTGTGGAGATACTAGCCACATGGTGAGAGATTGTCCCAGACTTCGGACCAATGTGTCACAGCGAGGTATTCAGGCAGGTAGATGGCGCCTAAGAGGGGGAGGCCCGACTCGTTGATGTGTTCATATAGTAGGTTTGAGGCCGGTGCGCCAGCTAATGTCATTCAGGCATGAGTTCAGTTTGTTATAGTGGGCACTATCTGTAGTTCATCACAGTTCTGCTTATCGGGGCAGATTTCCTTGTTTGTTGCTCCATTTATGGGAGCGCTTCATGATTTGCACTCTGTCTATGTGATTATCCTGTTGGGAGGTTTTATGAGTGATAGCCGTGTCTATCGTCTGATTCTAGCCATTGTCGAGAGTTACGAGGCTAGTAGTATTTTTTTGTTGTCTGTTTTGGTAGGCTTGATGTGACTTCTAAGCATTCTTGGTTACGAGATATGATTTCTATGCTCCACCAGTGTGGGAACTGGTATGTGTTGTAAATTGTAGACAGTATTGATCTAGTGAGAGTCTCTAGATGGGTTGATGTGCGCCCTACTTGTGATTCAGTATTGAGGGCGGGACCCTCGTGACTTCAGGTGGTTTGATATGTTGAGACCGGGCTGTGTACTGCGGTGAGAGTTATATCAGTATAAGATCCTTGTGAGTCCTTTATATGCTTTCATTCCTTCTTGTTAAATGTCCTGGTATATTTGCGTTGTAGAATAATTTGTGCTAGTTTGATTTGTTTCTTAGCTCCCTTATGTGTTTTCCCTTCCCATATTCATTCATTTTCGTTCTATGCTTCTTGAGTTTTAGTTTGTGGGGTGTGTACTCGTTGGTGTTGACTGAGATTTGGTTATTCAGGTGTTTTGTTATGTGGTTTTTGTGGTTATTGTATCATCGCCAGTGTTGTGGAGGTTTGAAAAGAGTTCCTGTGAATATGAGGCTTATGGCCGGTACGGATTTGATCTCAGGCAAGTATTGCTATCAGAAATATTATTGTGGGCCTATGTGTGGTGTGTCATGTTGTGTGGTTGTGCCCTGTGTGTATTGGCTTGTATTGAATTAGCTGGTTGAGACTAATAACGGATATGGACTTAGAATTGGGCCTCTTGGGAAACGGATGGAAGGTGAGAATTCTGGCTTGGAGGCTTAATGGTACTGCTAGAAAGGTTAAATTTCAGTTGAGATGGGGTCGTCGTGCTTATGTGATTTGGGGTGACGTGGGATCACCCGCGGGTGTATGTTGGAAGTGCGCACTCAGTGACTTGAGGACTTCGAGGCGAATCTTAGCACGTTCGAGGACGAATGTTGGTTTTAAGAGGGGGTGGATGTAACGACCCGACCGGTGGTTTTGAGAAATTAAGCTCCGTTCAGCGGCATAAGGAACAGCTTCGGAATTTGAGTATCGACTTGTGTGCATGGTGGAATTCGGCTTTCGGATGGTTTAGAGTCAAATTTAGAGGAGAAACCTTATTTTGGAAGTTAGAACGGTGGAAAGTTGACCGGAATTGGACTTTTAAGTAAACGACCCCGGAATGGGTCGTAAATGATCTCAACAGCTTCGTATGGTGATTTTGGACTTAGGCGCACGTCTGGATTCAGATTTGGAGGTCCGTAGAGTAAATTGAGGCATTTCGGCGAAAGTTGAAGTTGAAAAAATGAAGAAGTTTGACCCACAGTTGACTTTTGGTATATCAGGGTCGGAATGCGATTCTGAGCATTGGAACAGCTCCGTTATGTCATTTTGGACTTGTCTGCAAAATTTGGCGTCATTCCGAGTTGATTTTGATAGGTTTCGGCATGGTTTTCGATATTTGAAGATTTAGAAGCTCATAAACTCATTTTTGGTTTGATTCGTAAATTCGATGTTGTGTTATATGATTTGGAATTTTGAGGGAGTCTGTGTTAGGTTATATGACTTGTGTATGTGATTAGACGGGGTCCTAGGGGCCTCGAGTGTGTTCCGGATGCCCAACGGTCAAGTTTTTGGACTTGGAAGAACATTTGCAGCAACTCTTCTGATATTTTTGCTTCTGCGGTTTAAGAACCGCAAAAGCGGAGCCGCATAAGTGGCCTGGCTCATCGCAGTAGAGATTTGGGCATATTCTTCAGAGACCGCAGAAGCGGTCTAGTTTTCGCAAAGGCGGAACCGCAGAGGCGGTTCTTGTGACCACAGAAGCGGAACTTGTGATTTAAGTGAGGAGTCGCAGAAGCGGATCGTGGTCCATATGTGCGGGATCGCAGAAGCGGTCCCTTGTCCGCAGAAGCGGAAAGCACTATTCTGAAAAGGGGAAATCCGAGGGTTTATTTCAAAAGTTAGAGAAATTAAAATTTAGCTTGGGAGAAGGCGATTTTGGGTGGATTTTGAAGAGGAGATCACTAGGTAATGTTTCCTTAACCTCATTTAGTTGTTTTCTATCAATATCTAGTTAAATCCACCATTAGAATTCGAATTCAAGGTCAAAATTAAGGAAAATTGGATGAAACTTCTTAGAATTAATTATTGTATTTTGAGTGGGCATTTGACCTCTGATTTGGGAGATTCTTATATGGTTAAACTCGTGAGAGTACGAGATTTCTGAAAATGTGAAAAAATTTCAATTCCGAGCCGTTGGCTTGAGGGGCGTTTTGGTCATTTTACCTAATTTCGCGCTTTAGTTTTGAATTAAATGATAGAATCAGTTGCTTGAGATGTTAATTGGAATGTGTGATTTAAGTGAATAGATTTGGGCCATTTGGAGTCGAGAACACGTGGCAAGAACGTGGTTGCTAGTTGATTTTAGCCGGTTTGAGGTAGGTATCTTGCTTAACGTTGTGTGGAGGACTTCCCCTTAGGATTTGAGTCTTCTCTGTTGATTGTATTCCGTGCACGTGAGGTGGCGAGTGTGTGCTCAGATTTATTTGTGGTAAATTGTCCCTTTTAGGCTCTTAGACCCTTGTAATCACCGAGTATGAAGATGTTATTCATACGATTGAGTTCCCTGTTATTAGTTTCACCTCTACATGTCTTACTTGGAATTTATTTGCTCTTCTTGAATTATTCTTTCTGCCTAATTGACTTTTATGAGTTTAACAGAAGACAATTACCCTTTTATAGTCATATTATCCGTCCTAACTACTCGCCTTTATTTGGAAATCATAAACGTTATATCTCATGTAATTAATTGGTATTAATTGGAAAGAAGTTAGATATCTTATGATTAGTTGACATTTCCTTAATTGAAATTATTTGATTCATGTTAACTTCCTTATTGTTTGGATACTCCTTGATTGTAAGTTCATCTGTGACTTTGTGCAAATATATTACTTGACCAATTGTTGTGGTTACCGGTGTAGCTATTATGCACTTATTGCCGGGAAGTTATTGTTTCTGTTGTTGACTCCCTTGGCAGGATGTTGCTACTCTATTAATTGGGTTGTACGTTTATGTTGATTGGGCTGTAGTGTGGGATACCAAGAGATCCCCAACGCATCTATTGAGGATACCAAGAGATCCTCGGGATACCAAGAGATCCCCAGCACATATATTGAGGATACCAAGAGATCCCCAGCACATATATTGAGGATACCAAGAGATCCTCGGGATACCAAGAGATCCCCAACACATATATTGAGGATACCAAGAGATCGTCGGGATACCAAGAGATCCCCAGCACATATATTGATGATACCAAGAGATCCCTAGTATATATATATTGAGGATACCAAGAGATCCTCGGGATACCAAGAGATCCCCAACGCATCTATTGAGGATACCAAGAGATCCCCAGTACATCTATTGAGGATACCAAGAGATCCTCGGGATACCAAGAGATCCCCAGTACATCTATTGAGGATACCAAGAGATCCTCGGGATACCAAGAGATCCCCAGTACATCTATTGAGTATACTAAGAGATCCTCAGGATACCAAGAGATCCCTAGCACACATATTTATGTTTGGGCTACAGGACGATATCCTGGAAGATCCCCTGTTAAACTTATTGTGTTCTGAGTTGATGTGCTCATTGATTCTACCTGTGTGCAAATATTTCGGGTGCTTGCCATTCCATTTCTTATACTTGCTAGATTGTGGGGTTCTTGTTAGACACACTTGCACAAGCATACACGCAGTTGGTCACTCCCCATTAGAGGTGAATACCTTCCGATTTTGCTAAGGGAGGGAATACGCTCTCGATCACCCATTAAATATGTGAGAGTGGCTCTAGTTAACCTGTTATATGTTAGCATGACCTTGAGACTTATGTGTCACAACCCGAATTTTCCACCCTCGGGAGTCATGATGGCGCCTACTAATAGGAGCTAGGCAAGCCAAATATCAAATAACTCTTCTAGCGAACATAGACAATATTATCAATAATGAAGCATTTAACAAATAAAGTGGAAGTCTCAAATAAAATTTATTAAAAGAAATGCAGAAGTTTAACAAATCCTCTACCCAAGACTGGTGTCACAATACTCACGGACGTCTAGAGAATGCTAAATACAAGGTTAGAATGAAGTATAGAACTGTCGGCTACGGTACAATAATAACAAACTGGAAGAAATAGAAAGGACTCCGGGCCTGCAGACGTCAGCAAGGCTACCTCGAATGTCCCTGGACTGGAAGCTCGCTCCCAAAATGATACTACTACTCAAATGCTGCTCCAACACCTGGATCTGTGCAAAAAGATGCACAGAGCATAGCATCAGTACAACCGACCCGATGTGCTGGTAAGTGCCTGGCCTAACCCCGGCGAAGTAGTGACGAGGCTAGATGGGACTACCAAACAAAACCTGTGCAGTTCATATATATATATATATATATATATATATATCTACACGCAATAGAAGAGAAAACATAAACTTAACAAGTCAAGAGGGAGGGGAGCATGTTGTAGGGGCTGTAGCAGTTTAGAATACAAGGTAAATAGATAAGGAATGAAATGGTACAACTACAAAGTCAACGAGAGTAATAAAGCAAACATGGCACGGAATGTCCCTTCGTGCATTAATAATCAAATATGGCACGGAATGTTCCTTCGTGCATTAATAATCAAGGCATGGAACGGAATTTTCCGTCGTGCATTAATAATCAAAACATGGCACGAAATGTTCCTTCGTACATTAATAATCAAAACATGGTACAGAATGTTCCTTCGTGCATTAATAATCAAAACATGGCACGGAATGTTCCTTCGTGCATTAATAATCAAAACATGGCACGAAATGTTCCTTCGTGCATTAATAATCAATACAATCGCGCACAGCATCACCCATCGTGTTTTATCACTCAACCTCACCCAAACAACAATCACAAACAATGGGGGTGAGGGGATAGACAAAAGTAATAGATATCTCGGCATGGGAAAACACAAGTAAATAGTCAAATTCCGGCAAGGGAACAATAACAATAACTTTCACATCCCGGCGAGGGAGATAATCAAAGTACGTAAACAGCCCCGCAAGGGAATAATCAAATCTCTTTCTCTTTCTTTCACTTCTTACTCAATAGTTACTTATCATTCGAGCCAACGCTCCAAAGAGTTTACAAGTCATAAATTGCTTTCTCATACTATTCACATTATATAGAGTTCACCAATTTAACAAGGAAGAGTCACAACTAAACCAGAATAAGCACAATAAGGACTCACGGTCATGCCAGACGCCGGTGTATAGATAATCGTCACCATGCCTATACATCATACTCAACATTTAGCAATTAGAAATTAATATTCTAATCCTATTCCCTCAAGCCAAAGTTAGATCAAACACTTACC
>MU735735.1:0-12189 GCA_026770625.1 Nicotiana glauca
CAATCTCGGGTCCGGGTCCGTTTACCAAAAATATTGACCAAAGTCTACTATAATCATATTAATATCAAAATTCTTAAAATTTTTCACAGAATTCACATATTTCAACATAAAAATTTTCCGGCTATGCGCCGGACTATGCACGCAAATCGAGGCAATAGAAAGTGAGGTTTTCAAGGCTTCGAAAGCACGGAACAGATAAGGAAAATAGATGATGACCCTTTGGGTCGTCACAGTTAACATGCACAAATAAAATGCAACCAATTAATACAAAAATGCAATGAAATTCATAAAAATTGTAAAATCATTTTATTTAAAACTTTTGGAATGATTTGCTTGGGGCAACAATCACGTGCTCACAAGACTCACCATGAGTCTGCAGGTCGAACCTGTGTCTTTTGCCCATGTTTTTGAACTTCTCTTACATTAAAATTCTCTTTTAAAATAACTTGACAGTCTCTTCTTGATTTACATGTTTGAGTGTTTATATATAAGAACTCTTCTTTCAAAAAGGTTTTGACAACTACTAATTGATTCGAGATTCCTTTAATTGTGTTTACTTGATTGTTACTGGTTTTCCCTAACTGAACCTTTCTTTACCCCTTTTCTGGACTCGATTCATTCGAGTAAAAGTTTGAAGTTTTAATTTTTACTGGTTGATTCCACTTCCTTTTTCTTTACAAATCGTGTACTATTATTTTGTTGCCTTAAATAGCTTCTATGTACTTAACCCTCATTCTACTACTGGTAAAATATTTTTTTTAAATCCCTTTCCATAATTGCTTTACCCGTTTGAAATCAGAATCCCCTAACTAAAGGGAGACTGATCAAAATGATATTTCCTTACCCTTTCTTGCTTATTTGCTACATAATAAGAAGGGCTCAACCCTTCTGCATTGGACAGAGGCTTTTAAGCTTTACGTTTCTAAAACCATACAACTCTCACACACACTTTCAATCACAATACTTTTTCAACACCTTTTACTCTCTGCTGAGGCTTTGGTATTGCTTTGCAATTTTGCTTTTCAAGACTGCTGTTTTACTTACCTGTTTTTCCTGAAACTGGTATGTCTGATTTAATTTTTTGCCTCACCCCTATGTGTTTACTTTGTAGTTTCAGTACTCTTTTCCACTTTGCTGTTCATGTTCAGTAGTTAAATTATGTGTATTTCTTTATTTGTATCTTGCTTCTATTATGAATCCCTACACCCCTATTCCCCTCTATGTATCTAAGTTAGTGTTTTTGGCCTGATAGTATCTAAATTACTGCCCAGATCTGAACCTGACCTTCAATAGGTCCTAACTCCCAATTTAAGCTAACAGGCAGGTCAGGGGTGTGCCAGCATCCTAATTGCTGGGCATGACCACTAGTTTGTGATGACTCTTCCCTAATTCCCCTCTATTGCACTTACACTTACTCCTAGACTGTAAGTTCTGCCCCCTCCTATGAGCCTTGCTTTGGGACCTTGAGTTCCCTCTGAATTTGGACATTTGAGGGCTGACCATTCCACACTGCACTATAATTCTGTAATGTAAGTGGGTGTAAGCATTGCCTGGAGTTCATAAATCTCCTTCGAACTTTGACACACCCAAAGGATGAGAAAGGATTTGGGAATTAGATCTTTGGAAGTTGGTTTATTTCTTGTGTCAGACTAGGAATCTGAATTAGGCTCTCCTTGGTTGGAATTTTAATTTCTGATGTAATTTACTTTTTTCTAGACTTCAAGTTGTAATAATTTGTAATAACTATGGGGTGTATAGTAAAAATGGGGGAGGGTCTCTCATGTTATACATATGGGGTAGATATCATGCTCTAGGTTTATTTCTGCAATCACAACATTTTCGTCTATGTATCTGCATTTAGAAATCCTGCATATAAGTCATTTCATTGTGCATTTAGAAATCCTGCCTATAAGTCATTTCATTATGCGTTTAGAAATCCTGCCTATAAGTTTATACATCTACATATAGAAATCCTGCCTATAAGTCTATTCACATAGAAATCCTGCCTATAAGTTTATTCATTACTGCATATAGAAATCCTGCCTATAAGTTTATTCATCTATATATAGAAATCCTGCCTATAAGTTATTCATCTGCATTAAAAATCATGTCTATAAGTTTCTACACTTCTGCATATACGCATTAGGCAAACAGTCAATAGGTTAAAATAATCAATTGCATCCTAGACACCATGCTTATAGTACTCCTGCACTTACGTAACCCTTTTAAATCAATAACGCTTAGAAGCCATGCCTATAGGGGTAATCGTTTAAATCTGATTCATCTACAAGTCTAAAATCAGTGGTAAAGTCGTTTAAAATATGCATAACTTTTGTTTATAAAACCAGTGGCCTTTCTTTAAAATCAGTATGCCTTCTGCAATGTTAGATATCATGATTACAGGCCTCAACTAGGAAAACCTGTAGGTAATTAATCAACTATAACAGTCTTTAATAATTACAACCATCAGACAGGTCTAATTCAGACTTCTTTTCTGAAAATATGTGATAAATCAGCCACCCTTCCTATGTTAAGTTTAATTAAAGACCTAACCAGTACTTGTAATTCATGCTAAATAACTTGCTGCTTTGAATGAGGAGGCCTATCTGAGCCTTTTAAATTGTTATGTGTTTCACATAATCTCCCTTATGTGTTTTTGGTTGTCGCTTTAGAATTTTATCCTTTTAAACCATACAAAACCCACATCTCCCTTCCCTTTAGGATTAGTAGTCCCAAATGCCTCCGGGACTGATAGGATTGGGACGATTACTAGCATGCAATAAGTAACGAAACCATTCCGCGATTAATACCTTAACGGGGTGGGAAATGGTAGATATGGATATGATGACCGGTGCGCTAATACCACATGTAGCCCCTCTTTTGAGGAGTGATTATCGGGTATTGTATTGATGTGATCTATATTATTTGTAAACCTAGGACCCCCTTCCCTTTATTTGTTTATTTATCACTTTTCAGAATTTTCAAATTGTTTACTCAAAAATTCGAGCCTTTTTTTTGTTTCTTCAAACTTTAACTTATCTGCAACCATAATGTGAAAATCCCCCATATTTGAAACCCTTATTTGCTTATTTGTTACTTGTAAGTAAAGTCACAATTGTAACATGGCCGGGAACCACACTAGTGGATCTTGGGGGATGCCTAACACCTTTCCCCCGAGATAATTTCTAGCCCTTACCCAAACTCTGGTTCTTTAACTCAAACCCTTCTTAGTGTCCTAATGCACTTTAATCATTAGGTGGCGACTCTTCAAACTCCATAACCCAATTCCCAAAAGGGAACGAGTTGTCCTCCCAAATATCGTAAACCCGATTTCGCCTTTAGAAAAAAAGGGGCATCGACCAGAGGCCTTATCAGCAAAACGGTCTTGAGCCGCGGTGGAGAAGAACTTGTTACTATCAAAAAGATGAGCAGAAGCTGAAGAGCGCGCTCTGGAGGATCCAACTTGACCGCTGGATGATGCATCGGTGGTTCGGCGTTTCCTGAAGGATGCCATAGTACCTGGAAGGAGAATATCATTAGCACAACACAAAAGAAGTGACTCAACTATGGTTACTTAGGCTTCACCCGCACAATTGGTCACAATTACCATTGACACTGTGGTATTTTAACAAACACTTTGTGGGCATCATTTACCAGAACCTCCAATTACTCATGTTGTAACCTAATTACCACCATAATTGCCCCAAATTCACCTAACTAAGGTAAGAGATACAACTCCACAAACACCAACACCCACAAGCACTACATATACACTACAAATTACTTTTAGGAAAAGAGAAGGAAAACTACTACATACTCAAGAATTAAAAATAAAACCCAACAAAAATTTGCAAAAAGAAAATCTTACCTAAAGTGGGAGGAGATTGTGAGAAGTGGAGAAGAAGAGTGGTGGGGATGAAATTGGTGTTGAACTTTGGGGGGATTAGGGCTGGGATTATTTGGGAATAGGAGAGGGGCGTATTTGTGAAAAGTGAGGAAGAAGAGGGGTTTTAGTTGGGGAAGGGGGGAGGGGGAGAGGGAGTTATGATAGGAGAAGATGGGAAGAGTTAGGGTTCAATTAAATAACAAAATAAAAAAATTGTTAACTTAAACAAAGTGGTTGGCGGAGCGGAACTAGCACGGTCCAAGCGCGGTCCGAGCGCGACTGCACCAGTGAACAGAATACTTGGCCATATGCGTGGCCACTAGCGCGGTCTAAGCGCGGCTGTGCTTCTAGGCTTCGAGATTTTTCTATTTTTTTTTACCTTTTCCTTCAGTGTCTGATGGACTTATGACTCGCCCAAGATCACCTGCATTGGTTAGTACGTACTAAAATCAAAAAGAACAATTTTGACTATACTAAAGTCATTATGCATTGGGTTGCCTCCCAACCAACGCCTTAGTTAATGTCGTGGCACGACAGTTACATTAATGGGTTGCCTCCCATTTAGCGCCTTATTTAATATTGCAGTATGACGCAAATGAGCGCATTTAAGGCTCGCTCGACTCTGAGGTTCAGCCAGATAGATCACTAACACTTCCTTGGTTTTATCCATGGCCATATATTGTTTCAATCTTTGACCATTGACTCTAAATGCGTGGGAATCTTTCTCTGAGGCAATCTCTATGGCACCTGAAGGGAGCACTTCGACCACCCGAAATTGTCTAGACCATCGTGACTTGAGTTTAACCGGAAATAGCCTTAATCTTGAGTTATAAAGTAACACCATGTCTCCGAGATTGAAATTTCGCTTAACAATGTTCTTGTCATGCAACCTCTTTATTCTCTCCTTCTATAACCTCGTGCTCTCAAAAGCAAGAAATCGGAACTCGTCTAGCTCATGCACTTCTGTGACTATAATTGTTCTCGCAGCCTCAATGTCCATATTTAGTTGTTTCATTGCCCACCAAACTCTATGATCTAATTCCACTGGCAAGTGATAGGCCTTCCCGAACACCAACTTGTATGGTGACATACCAATTGGTGTTTTGAAAGCAGTTTTGTAGGCGCATAGTGCATTATCTAGCTTTTTTGCCCAATCAGCTCTAGTGGCGTTCACAGTCTTGGTCAGCACACTCTTTATTTCTCTATTCAACACTTCGACCTGTCCATTAGTCTGAGGATGATATTTGGTTGCCACCTTTTGGCGCACATCGTACTTTGCTAGCAATTTCTCGAAGGCTCGATTGCAGAAGTGAGTGCCTCCGTCACTGATAATAGCTCTTGGGGTCCTGAAACGGGTGAATATATTCTTCTTCAAAAACCCCACCACCAACCATGCATCATTGGTGGGGAGTGCTGCAGCATCCATCCATTTGGACGCGTAATCTACAACAACAAGTATGTACTTATTGCCAAAGGAGCTAACTAAGGGACCCATAAAGTCTATCCCCCATACATCGAACACTTTAACCTCTTGAATTGGGTTCATTGGCATCTCATGGCGACGGGAGATGTTCCCGGTTCGCTGACATTCATCACAACCCTTCACACATTAATGTGCATCCTTAAACATGATTGGCCAGTAGAACCCGCCTTCTAGAACTTTTGCTGTCGTCTGGACTCTTCCAGAATGTCCGCCATATGTCGATGCGTGACATGCCTGCAAAATAGAAGATCGTTCTATCTCAGGAACATACCTCTAGATCATATTGCCAACACAAATTCTAAACAGATAAGGTTCATCCCAATAGTACATGCGATAGTCACGGTAAAACCTTTTCTTTTGCACAGATGAATGGTCATAGGAAACTATACCGCTTGCCAGGTAATTTGCAATATGTGCATAGCACGACACTTCCTCAAGGCTTCTAGTGAGTAGTTGCTCGTCTGAAAGGTTTCCAGAATATCCTCTGTCTCAACTAAGTTTTAGCTCCTTCAAGTCACGATAGATGATCAACGACCTAGTTTTCCGTGCCCTTACGATCACGAATCTCCAGGTCAAACTCTTGCAGTAGCAGCACCCAACGAATCAGGCACGGTTTGGACTCCTTCTTTTCAATCAAGTACCTGAGAGCAGCATGATCAGTATATACAATTACCTTAGAGCCAATCAGGTATGATCTGAACTTGTCGAATGCGAACACCACAACCAGCATCTCCTTTTCAGTCACAGTGTAGTTCAGTTGGGCTCCACTCAACATTCTACTGGCGTAGTAAATTGGGAGCATTAGCTTGTCTTTCCGTTGTCCTAGCACTGCCCCCATTGCATAGTCATTGGCGTCACACATGAGTTCGAATGGCTGCTCCCAGTCGGGGGCAACAATAATAGGTGCTGTGACTAGCTTTTTTTTCAACTCCTCGAATGCTATCCTGCAATCATTAGAAAACATGAAAGGGTGATCTTTTTCTAACAACTTACAGAGAGGATTGACAATTTTTGAGAAGTCTTTGATGAATCTCCGATAAACACCGGCATGTGTTGATACCCAATTTTTCCATGTATTTTTAAATATGCAAACAATAGCCTATATAGGCATATATAAGTACATCCCATGGTCCCATTATTTTTCCATAATTTTTCAAAGATTTTAAAATCAATTTACTACATTATTTTATCAAGAAAAACCCAATGATGGTCCCCAAAATTATCATTATTTGGTGATTCATTTATTTGATTCTCACGTTTGTACTAAAATATGGCTAAGACATTTTCAGACATTTTTTTAAAATTTATTTGGTATTTTTAAGGATAAAATTGCATAATTGCAATATTGGCCATTTTCAAGTTTAAATTCGTCTCATATTTATAAAATGAGATTTTATATTTTTAAACTGATAATTATATATTATAAGTTATTTTAGTACTCTTAATTTGTTTTTAGAAATTCGTTTATTATTTTTTATAAATTAAAAGGAAAAAGAGGCTATTTAACTTATATATTATAAGTCATTTGGCTTTCTAGTTTGGCCTAATTAAACCCAAGCCCCAAGACAAATTAGACCATTCCATACCCAGCCCCATCAGATTACCTGACCTAGGCCCCAATTATCCTACCCGACCCACTTACTCCATCCAATCTGGACCGTTGATAATTCAGATCAACGGTCCCCGTTTAATCTACCTAAATTAAACCAAACGACCCCTCTATACACCTCATTTTTCTCACTTGTCTCTATCTTTCTAAACTCTGGTTCTCTCTAGAACCTTCCCCATCCCCTCCTCTTCCATGAATTCTGTTCATCTTCTCCGGTCACTCTCTAACGTAGATCCATGGTAGTTTCACCACCCACCAAGCCACCTATGGCTCCTCACATTTGGTTGACTGAAGCTCCATGACTCGACCATGAAGGGTTATGTCCAAACCTCTGTCAATTCGAGTTCCACGGCCATCTCCGGCCTCGTTCCGGCAAGCTATGTCTATTTTGAAGCCTGATCTCGACCCCTTTTGCTTAAATCCAAGCCTTTCTCGTCGTTTGGGTTCCTCTGAAAACCCTAGTTTTGAGGTTTTCCTGATCTCTTTAGATCTTTTCCATATCCATGCTTTCCTTAAGATTTTAAGCGATTTTTCTGGATTTTCTTTCAAAAACTAATTTCAAAACCATTTCTTTTTCGATCTAGGGTTTTTCTGAGAGTATTTAAATGTTTCTCTTACTTTCTTTTTGTGTGTATTTTCCTCTATTGTGTTCTTGTATTTTCTTCTACCATGTTTTTGTATGCTTCTCCTACAGTGTTCTTGTATGCTCCTTCTACTGTATGTGTTCTTGCATGCTTTTTCTACTGTATCTTCCTCTACTGTATTCTTGTGTGTTTCTCCTACTGTTTCTTCCTTTACTATGTTCTTAGGTGTTTTTTATTAAGTTCCACCTACTGAGTTCTGGTTAAGCTTCTTCTAAAAAACGTCTTAATATGCTTCCCCTACCGTTCTTATCAATTTTCCCATTATGTTTCGAATTAGTTTCTTCTACTCTGTTTTCTTCGAGCTTTTCTACTGTGTTCTGCATGTTACTTTCCTATCATGTTTCTCATGAGTTTCTGTTACTGAAAGAAATATGTTAGAAGTTTCAGTTATTTTCTGAGACCTCTGAACCTGTTTTGATTTAATTGCTTGCCCTCTCATCTTCGCACTTGATTAGTGGTAGAAACCCTATAATTTGGGGGTTCTTTTGAGTTTGGCTATGTGATTTTCCTGAACTAGGGTTTTATTTCAAAAACCCCAACTCTTTCAGACCAATTTCGAGTCTCTGAACTGAGTTGGGACGTCCTTATCTTTCATACGATTCTGACTTTTGCTAAACTCTCCTAAACTCTTTTACACTGGATTCTTCTATTGATTTTACAATGACACAACATCTTCTTTCATGCTTGACATGTCGGTATGCTCTTTATATGTGATGAACTTCCCTCTAAAATGGCTTTCGAATTTGTGATTAGTTCAGACCCTCTTCTGAATCGGTCTGATTTATTTTCTTTCCTTGTTTGTTGATTTTCCCAGTGACTCCACTTAAGTTAAAAACCTTTCTCAGCTTTTCTGATTTGGTTCATTCATACAAAATCTCTGACCTCTGATTTACTGGCTACTAATTGATTTTCTTACCTTAATTTTACAACCAGTATTCAAAATTCTGTACTTAAATAAAACTTCTATATATGTACCCCTAATTGCCTACTTTGCATAAAGTGCTTATTTAATTTCTTTCCTCAAATAGTTTTTACCTATTTCTGAATTCCTTAATTAAGGGAAGTCTTGTGTGACTGATGTCACACCTCCTTTTTATACTACACCCCTGGAAAGGTATAATAAAGAGAGTTATTTTCAACTTGAAGTGGCAATTGAAACGGGATTATTTAATAAAAATCAGAGTCGCCACTTGGGAGATTTATGGTGTCCCAAGTCACCGGTGCAAATCCCGAATCGAGGAAAATAATGACTTTGTAATATAATCTGCGAACCAGAAATTCGGGTAAGGAATTCTGTTAACCCGGGAGAAGGTGTTAGGCACTCTCGAGTTCCGTGGTTCGAGCACAGTCGCTTTGATCCAACTTGGCTTATTAAATTATTTAATTACTGATTTTAAACCTATGTGCATTTCTTTCTTTCACCGCTTTTAATTAGATAATTATCTTGAGACGGGTTATGCATACGTATACTCTCCTGTTTGGTGCGTCAAAAATTATGTCACGCGAACGTGCCCACAATCAATAATGCTTAATTATTATTAAGAGTGTTTGGGCCGAAGTTGCGTGAACGCATACTCCGGTTTTGTTTTTAGAAATGTAGTTGTGTTACGCGAACGTATACGCAACCACACTTGATATTTTAAACGACCTTAAAGGATATTCTACGAAATATTATTTTATTTTTTAACCTACAAAATTACTAGGAAGGCGATATGTGATTTTAATGGACTTATGCGAACTAAAGTAATTAAAAAAAACTTGTAACCTATTTTACTATTAATAAAAGATTGAGCGAAGTTGCGCGAACGCATACTCCGAATTAATTTTAAAATTATGATCGTATTACGCGAACGTATACGCAACCATAATAATATTTTAAATGGCCCTAAAGGCTTGCTACGGATATTATTACAGGGGTCGTAACCAAGAAATTAAAAATGAGTTGCGATATAAGCCCAACTAATCAGGAGGCCCAACGAGCAAGTAGACGAGTCTGCTTGCCTAGGACCCCACAACATCCAGGCCTGAATGGAGCCTGTAGCTAGAAACCTTGGGCCAAATCTATAGGGCCCAATTTTGTGATTTAACATGCCTACTGTACCATAAACCAACTGTTGACCTCTTCATCATGACAAACCTTATTGATGCCTTCCCAAAGAAATTGAATTTCAAACTTGGAAAGATTATTTCAATGTCAAAATAGTGGCATGAAGGTGCAGAGGTGCATTCTAATTGCAAAGTTATAACCTAAATTTCTATCACGAAGCATTAACTTTCACTAACATTTTTCAACATAAAACTATTAGACATATTGTGACCCCAGTTCAAATTAAACAAGCTTTCATCTAAATTTCAGCTTCAGATAATCTTCCTTTTCCAACTTCAGGTTAGATTTAGTCCAAATGCATAAAACACACCCTAGTTTGGAACAGTGATCAAACCACAACCAAAAGAAAGGGAAAAAGTAACCACTCTCTGCTGTTCAAGTTTCGAAATCTGGTATTTCACTTGCGTCAAACATGTATAATAATGCTACATTGAACAAACATAAACCATTGTTATCAAACATATGCCTAATTTATGGCCTTGTTTCAAATATGAAATAACAATATGACATGGGAAACACGGATCAGCACACAAGTTTTTTTTAAAAAAAGAAATTGATTCGAGCTTACATGAGCAAAAGAACTATAACACCTGGTTCTGTTCACACACATACAAGCCATTCAATGAACTAAGTGACTACGTAATCATAAGAATCACAGAATACTAAGCTAAACGAAAACAAGGAGTATGAGTGTCTTATTATTTCAATTCAATACATGTCAAATGATGGTAATTCTGGCACCCTAATGTCCAACAGTCTCAACCATGCAAGTCCCAATAACAAAGTAAAGTCCAAGCCACAAATACACACTCAAAGTTTAATGACATAAGTTAACCAGCTCAAATGACTGAGATCTCAAACTTAACCGAACAAAAATTGTACCAAAAGGGAAATTCAAGCATAAGAAAACAAATAAGGGATAAATCAAATGCCATCTTCATTCATTCTCCCAAGTTGAGCAGCAAGTTACATAGGTTTAGAGAGAAATATGTACCCGGAAAAGTAAAAGGAAATAAATGAAGCAGTACAACAGTAAACATCAACAACAAATTTACCCAGAAGATAACTGGAAATGTCACTTGAAACCAACTTTAATCAAAGAAAACCCAGCAGATTTTGCATAAACTTTAAATCAAGTTCAATCCATTGTATGCTCGAATGAATTCAAATTATTTCAAAGCTCAAAATCACTAAAGAGACCAATGGAACAGTAGAATTTCTTTGGATATTTTCTGATTTTTGTTCAAACCTAGATGGAACCAATAGAACAGTAAAATAGCTACCTTTTTCTGGATTTTTCTAGCTCTTCAAACCTTTCTTAAAATAGCAGCTTTGTTTCTGGATTTTCAGTTTCTGAAACCTTGCCCTCTAAGGCAAGAAATTATGCCTTTATAGGCAAACAACTAGGGCAGCCCCTGTAGGTTTTATTTTGCACTTTAGTCCCTTTTTATTTTTAATTTTTAGCTAGTTAGTCCCTTAATTAATGTCTTGTTGCCCAAGTCAGCTATTTAAAAGTCTAAAATTCACCTAAAGCCCCTACTAGAACCTTCCTATTTAAGTTACACTAAGATTACCTAAGTTGAATTCCCCAAACTACCCTTTTCTAATTCTAAAAAATTACTAAGCTAAACCGGCCCTTTTACCCTGATAACTTGGTCAATAAATGACCATGGTTAGACGAAAATCTATCCTATTTAGCTATAATCAAACAGCTCTTTAATTAACCAAATTAAACCAACCTATCTTAATCTTGAATTAACTATTAAAAATCAGAGTTAACAAGCCATCAATAGCAAATATCGATTAATAATGAATATAAAAGAATGATCAGAAATTAATCAACAATAAGCTTGAATTGACAGAAAAACAAAACAAACCTAGAGCAGTGATTGTGAATTATTAAAAGAAACTAGTCTTAAACTAATCAAACAATAAAGAAAATAAAAACTTACACTAGGCCAGGTTGAACAAAGCTGGACTTCGATTCGAGCCCCGGAATGACGTGAACGTTTGTTCTTCATCAAGAACAAACGAGCACATTATTTCGTGCCTCGAATCAAACTCTGAACTAAGGAATTTGGGAATAACTCGAGCAAATCAGGCTTCTAAGATTCGGCCATTTCTACGATTTGAAATACGAGGAGCTCCGGGGGTGTTTGAAGGAGAATAGGTAGGGATTTGGACTGAGGGAGAGACAGGGGTTATGGGGTGTTGGTTTGGTCGGATTTGGGTGATTTAGGGTTTTGGTCGATTTATTTGATTTAAAATTCGAGAAGCTCGGTTTAGATTTGAGAGACGGGGTTTGGGGTTTTGGAAAGAGGATACTGAGGGGAATCCGTGGTGTAAATTTGGGATTATTTGGAGACCGGCCGCCGGCAGAGGCGATTTGCGGCCGGCGGCGGATGGCGGATGGCGGATGGCGGATGGCGGAGGGGGGCGTAGGGATTAATTTCTGATCAT
>MU735735.1:12395-26699 GCA_026770625.1 Nicotiana glauca
AACACTTATATACCTATGTGTGACTAGTTCACAGCCGTTGGATCAATAACCTAGACGGCTGAGATTTGTAGAATCCAAAACGGTGCCGTTTTGAGAGGGGGTGGGGCTGGATCAGTTCTTGGGGTGGGGTTGGGTCGAGGCCAGGTTTTGGGGCTGGATCAAGGTTGTTTGGGCCTCAGCTTAGATTAATTAAAAACAAGGCAGCCCAATATGAGGGTATTTTACAAATGACCCTATTCCTTTGATTACCTATTTTTGTTTTTTTTTTTCAAACTAAAAGCTAAAAATCTGAATTAGCTCTTAATAAAATTATCCTACCAGCTTAAATTAATTAGCTCTAAATGACAATTACCAAAGTAAAGAAAGACTACTAAAATTCCAAAAATTAAAATTAAAGCAAAAATAAACTATTTTTGTAATTTTTGTATTTTGTAAACTCCTAATTACTAATTAATTCCAAAAATATATAAAATTAAACCCTAAATGCAATGCACATATTTTTTGTATTTATAGGAATTGTATTTTATGTGAATTAAAAATGCACAGACAAATGCAAGCAATTAACAAGAAATGCCACAAAAATCAACAAAATTAAAAATAATGAAAAGAAATTATTTTGTTTTGAAATTATGGGAGTAATTCATATAGGGCAAAAATCACGTGCTCACAGTTGCCCCTCTTTGCTCGGAAATACGAAGAGTTTTTGTGCAAAGATAAGTAAGCAGATACGAGCGATTTTTGCCCGTTTGAATACTCCGTGTAAAGCATTTTTTGAAAAGTTTTACCGCACCCTGCTTCTGAGGTTGCCTACATATCCTTGGCTAAAAAGGAATCAGGTCAGTGTAGTTCGGGAAGGTCTGGTAGCTGGAACTACCATGAAGCTGTGGTTTCACTGTTGCTGCTGCTGCTGTTACTGCTTACTGAACCCCCTTATTACACTGTGTCAAAAATAAAAAAAAGCTAGACTAGGCTGTGATCTATGAATTACAAAAGTCCTAGCTATGTCTTCAAACTTGCTCTTGTAGTTCTTGTTGCCTTGTGAACTTGTATTCTTTTGATGGAATTCTTTTGTTGTTGCCTTGAATTGTGATCTGAGATGTTTTGCCGTTTCTCCGAGTGATGCTTGACTGCTGAAATTTGAAATATATGCCTCTGTTCTCCAGGCGGGCTCCTGATTGCTAAAGCTTAAAATATATGCCTCTGTTCTCCAGGCGGACTCCTGATTGCTAAAACCTGAAATAAATGCCTCTGTTCTCCAGGCGGGCTCCTGATTGCTAAAACTTGAAATAAATGCCTCTATTCTCCAGGCGGGCTCCTAATTGCTAAAAACTTGAAATAAATGCCTCTGTTCTCCAGACGGGCTCCTGATTGCTAAAAACTTAAAATAAATGCCTCTGTTCTCCAGGCGGGCTCCTGATTGCTAAAAACATGAAATAAATGCCTCTGTTCTCTAGGCGGGCTCCTGACTGCTAAAACTTAAAATAAATGCCTCTGTTCTCCAGGCGGGCTCCTGATTGCTAAAAACTTGAAATAAATGCCTATGTTCTCCAAGCGGGCTCCTGATTGCTAAAAACTTGAAATAAATGCCTCTATTCTCCAGGCGGGGTCCTGATTGATAAAATTAAAATAAATGCCTCTGTTCTCCAGGTGGGCCCCTGATTGCTAAAACTTGAAATAAATGCTTCTGTTCTCCAGGCGGGCTCCTGATTGCTAAAAACTTGAAATAAATGCCTCTGTTCTCCAGGCGGGCTCCTGATTGCTAAAACTTGAAATAAATGTCTCTGTTCTCCAGGCGGGCTCCTGATTGCTAAAACTTAAAATATATGCCTCTGTTCTCCAGGCGGGCTCCTGATTTCAACAAAAATAGACAAAACAAAGAAAAAATTTCTGCCCCAGTTTGGTGGCTGGGCGCATAATGTTACCAAATATTACTAGAAATTTGAAAGCTAAAATCCTGAATTGTACTTCCTTTGTTCTCCAGGTGGGCGCCTGATTGCCAAATTTGAAACGTATTCCCTTGTTCTCTAGGTGGGCGCCTGATTGCTGAAACTTGAATGTATTCCCTTGTTCTCCAGGTGGGCGCCTTATTGCTGAACTTGAAATGTATTCCCTTGTTCTCCAGGTGGGCTCCTGATTTCAACAAAATAGACAAACAAAGAAAATTTCCTGCCCCAATTTGGTAGCTGGGCACATATGTGAGTGTTAAACTGAATCGTATTGCCCAATGTTACTAAAAATTTGAAAGCTAGGTACTATTATCCGGGTAGGTCATGACAACTCTTAACAAAACAACAATTTTACATCTAAGATATGTCTTTTAAAGGTATGACTTCCACTATATCTTGTTATCTAAACCCACCTTAAAACTACGTCCCATTATCTAGGAGGGTCCTGAAAACTTCTAATTGAATCCTATCTTAAACATGCAACTTTGAAACCAACTTATATTCCTTTGGGGTATATTTATGCTAAATTATGCTACTCGTGATTGTTTTGAAATTTAAACTAAGTCCCATTTTCTAGGTGGGTCCTGAGAGTTTATGGTCAAACCTGTTTTGGTGCTTGCTTTATCCCTAAGGAGGGTTTCTCCGAAACCAAAGAAAACTTTCTGCCCCTGTTTCAATCAAAGAAAAATCTTGTCAGTTTAAAAATGGTGGTTAGTTGATGGCATTCTTGGTGGATGCGCCTCCGCTGCTGAGTTCTACTTTAACTTTCTTCCTTGAACTTGCCTTGAACCGCTTTGACTTCCTGACAGACTTTCAAAATCCCCATGACTTTTGATGACCCGAGTGTTCTATCCCCTCCTGTTGTTTTACATTTCTGACCCCTTTATCCGAAACTTTGCCTTTCCCCCCAAAACTATCTGGCCAATCCACCGACGAAACTTCCGATGATCCTTTGTGTCTTACTTTGTATTTTGACATCTTTGGTATATTCCGGCCCTGTTGTGCTTTGCAACTGGAAAACTGGTAGTTAGCCTTGACATCCTTTCCTCTTTGTTTCGAATAAGACCGACATTGAACATCTTAAAGAACAGACCTCAAAAAGAATAAAATGCAATGACCTTGAGAGTTAAGAGAATACAAAACCGGACTATTTATGAAAAGAAAAGAAACTTATCTGAGAGGAACAGCTGGTACCATTGAACATGCCATGCAATTCGGACTAACCGACCCAATCTGTCCAACCAATCAACTTTCCATTGCTACGCTTTGTTGCCCCATAATTCTGTAACCTGATTTCTTCAACCAAACCCTAACCTTGTTCATCCTGTAGCGTTTTAAAACTTTCACCCACAAACCTATCTCACTTTCTCACCTGAAAACTCACCTTCGCCTTAAGGTGCCCGCGAGGGTTTTCACCAATAAGACTCTCTCATTTTTAATTTCTCTCAACTCACTTCGCCTTACGGTGCCCTTGAGGGTTTTTACGAATAAGACTCTCTCATTTTTGATTTCTCTCAACTCACTTCGCCTTACGGTGCCCGTGAGGGTTTTCACCAATAAGACTCTCTCATTTTTATCATTTCTCTGCTTGGACCAGAGTGTTGTCCCTAGCATAAATCACCTCTTCTTGCTCGACTTGGCATTCCCTGAAGACTGATCAGAAGGTCTTTCTTTGGACCGTAATGTAGGCTTTTTGACGGGGTTAGAAAGAAAGGGTATCAAAGGCTCAAAACAATTCGACGTAGGTTCAAAACTACAACTTTCGGAATCAAATCTCTTGCACAACCACAACTTCTGCCCCAGTTTCTTCTTAGGGGAATTTTGGACTTTTATTTCAGTGTGACTGAACCTCAGAGACAGGCTGCCTACGTACCCTTTCGGGATCAAGTTAAACGTAGTTCAGGTCATAGAAATTACTTTGTTGTGATTTTCCTTCTCTCCCATTTTCTCTCTTCTTTTTTTCTTTTATTTCTTTCTTCTTTTTTTCTTTTCCTTTTTTTCTTTTTCTTTTCTTTTCTTTTTCCTTTTTTTTCTTTTTTTTTTCATTTTTCTCCTCTCTCTATTTCACTGTTTTCCTTCTCCGTTTCTTCACTTACTTTCCACGTTCGTGCTTACAGGTTTTTGTCACTGATTCTGAAAGAGGGGTATGAAAGAAAATAACTGAGGCTCAAAAGGGGTATCAAAGAATAAAGTGTTTAGATAGCAGAACAAAATGCCTTCGTCATTCCAATCTTCAAAACATGCCGAGTACAAACAGATACAATTAAACCAAAGAAAATCATACATAATACCTCTCAACCACATCGGAATTTATGGACATTTCAACACACTTGCCTTCTATGTCTGTTAAATACAAAGCGTCGTTGAACAACACTCTCATCATGATAATCGGCCCTTGCCAGTTTGGGGCGAACTTGCCTTTGGCCTCAGCCTGGCGTGGAAGAAATACGTCTCAACACTTGCTGACCCACTTCGAACTTTCGTGGATGCACCTTCTTACTATATGCTCTCGCCATTCTTTGTTGATACAATTGACCATGACACCCTGTTGCCAATCTTTTCTCATCGATCAAACCCAATTGCTCCAGGCTGGTTTTGACCCACTCATCATCGTCATGTTCCAATTTATCATCACACTCAATTTCTTGTATTATTACTTAATAATTAGACCAGATTTTAAGACTGGGCCGAAGATTCCTCATGCATGTCATGTCATTGAGACCATCATAGAAAGAACTGTACAAGAAAGAAAAGAAAAGAAAAATAAAAATAAAAACTATCAGGAATGAAAGGAAATTGCATTTCATTAAAATTTAAGATAACAAGGTTTAACTCGTCCAAACGGATGGAACATAGAACCTGAATCACAACCCTGGAATAATCCAGACAACTAAAAAGAAAATCAAAACTCACTACCAAAACTCCATCCAGTAGGAAGAGGAGTAGCTTCCCAATTGTTGATCTTCGCATTAGGCCTGACAAAATGCACTTCTTTGTCACCAGAACCTTCCCCAATTTCTACCGTGTTCACTTCATCAAATAGACTTTGGACTTTTCAAATCAACTCCTCCTGCTCAGGGTTCTTGGGAGGCTTCTCAGTTTCATCCGAGAGATCAAAACGAAGGGTGTAAGAACATGGTTCAGGTGGTTTGAAGGTGGGTTCGAGTGGATAATATTGGTTATCATGGGTTCGGAACAAAGGTTCACTAGAGGATTTGTGTAATGCGGCAGGTGGAGGGGCTACAAACACAAGAGTAGTTGGTGGTGGAGGGCATGGGATTTGTTTGGGTGGTGGAGGTGGTGGTGTTTGGGAGGTGGTTACGTAGTACTTCTGGTAAGTAGGTAAGGCTGGAGATGAGTTCATTGTGGGAGGATCTTGAGGCTGAGTTAACGGTGGGATGTAGGCAGAGTTAACAGGGTAGGCTGTGGTGGATGTCCCTTTGACCAGGCCTGGTACATCTCGGCCATTTGATGCTTCAGTTTATACATCTCCTCCTTCATCGCATGGACATCCAATTCTTCTTCTTCCCTAGTCGGGTCGATGATGCTTGCCTCTAACTCCTGGTTGACCATGTTTGACTTATCCTTAGAGCGGGTGTTGTAGGAATGGGTTGCCAGAATGCCAGTCAACTAACCACTTGCCTGGACTCATCATCAACAACAACTTTGTTAGCGGTTAGAATATTAATAGATAGGTAACCGCATATTTGGGAATGGATGCACCTAAGCAGTTAACCATTTCTACCACGCCTTTGCTTGGTTGCATGCGTCATCCCGGCTTTCCTTTTTATTTGTCATACTCTTCTTTTTTTTATCCTCTCACTCTTCCCTCTTGTTTTTCCATTGTTTGTCTCTTGCCTTTTCCTCTTTTCTTTTGCTTTTCTCTCTTATTTTTCCCTTATCTCTTTCTCTTTTCTATTTTGCTTCTTTCTTTTTTCTATTTATTTGGTTACGGTCGAATCCTATGTAGATTGCCTACGTATCATGGCCCCGCATGAATCAGACCAAGCGTAGTTCTTGGGGATATAAAAAGGAAATAAATAACAAAGATATTTTTGGGATTTTTAATTTTTCATAAAAACAAACACCTTGACTACAAGGACTCAAGACTTATAGACTCGAAATAAACTAACAGACTTAGAAAAAGATCAACTCAAAAGACCTAACAGACTCCAAAACGACTTAACAGACTCAAAAAAAAATGAAAATCACAAATGCATTAATGCCTTAAATGCTCCTAGAGCTCTCGGGGTGTTGTTTGGCTTTGTTGCGGGCTCGTCTGCAAGATCCACCTGAAGCCTTTCCAAATCCCTCATTACTTGCTGGACAAATGTCATGACTGCTGTAACGAAAGTGGTCTGGGTCATGTCTTCACATATCTGGCATTTTACCACAATGTACTCTGCAATCGCCGTGACCCTTTCGCGGATCCTACCTTTCTCCCATAACAAATCCCTGATCTGTTGGGTTCTAGCTTCCAAAGTTTGTTCAGCTGCATGGCTTTGTTCTTGAAACTGTTGTAGATCCCTTTCCAACCTTGCTATCAAAGAATAACAATGCTCCCTTTCAGCTTCAAAATCTCTTCCCTGCTTGTCCATTCCATTTTCAATCATCTTGACCTTTTTCTTCATACTTACCATCCCCTTGTCATATTTCTCCTTCAGCTGACGGATAAAACTGGCCCGTTCCCCTGCATCCTTAGCTATTTTGGCTCGAGCGTTTGCTAACTCCTTTTCAGTCTTCTGTAACTCATCCTCGAAATCACGTGCCTTCTGGGTAAGGTTGTAGATGAACTTTTCATATTTTCTACTCCTGCCCGAGTTGTCAATTGCTATTTTCATTTTCCGGATATGAGCTTTGAGAGCTTCATTCTCTTGGATCAATCTTCTTTTCTCACCTTCAGCTTCCTGAGCCTGGAGATCATTGTTGAATTCCATGTTTCTCAGTTTTTCTTTCAAGGCACGAATCTCAGCTTGATACGCCTTTTCCTTTTCTCCCCATGCTAATCTTTCTTGGACTTTGTCATCAAAGGCTTGAACATGAGGTCTTTTGGCGGGCTTTTCAGGTTCGGGTTCCGGCTCGGTGTTCACACAAGACCTTTTCTCCAACCAAGTGGCATAGTTTGGATCCACTTCCCCTTTTGCGATATTCGGTACCTGGGTGCCATTTTTTAGATACCGGCAGCTGTTCCAATCCCGTTGAACTAAAGCCTCGGTCAATGCAACTTCCGGATGCAACTCTATGATTTGAGTACTTAGATCTTCGTCTTCGGGCACGATATGATACCGTCCTAATTGTCTCAAGACCCTCTGCGGTGCGTATAGCTGAATACTCCTTACACCCATTATCCTCAGGTAACCTTTGGTTGCAGTCATGTATATAGCCTCTGTCTTTGGGAGCCATCCTATGGACCACTCAATTTGACTTGCTTTGAGAGCTTTCAAATGAGACACCCATGCTTTAAATCCCTCCGGTACACTGTAATCTTTTACCCTCTCTTCGTAGCCGATGATGAAATTATCTAGGCTCGAACCATAACTCATGAATCTGGGGTGGTTACGAAAGTGCTCGATCATCCATATTTGTAGGAGGATACTGCAACCTTCGAAGAACTGGGCCCCGGCTTTGCATAAAGTCAACGCACGATAAATATCCGCCAGTACCAACTGGGCAAGTGTATGGTCCTTTATGGTAGTGAGGATTTGTGCAATTCTAGCCATGCGAATATCAACTGTCCCCTTCTCATTTGGAAAAACCATTATCCCCAAGAATGCCACAATAAATGCGAACCGGCGATGAAGTTGCCAAAGAACCTTATCCTGTTTGTTGCTTAACCCCTTCTCATGTGCTTCAAAACCAGCAGAATGACCAAACCTGAAGTATAAGAAGTGGAAAGCACAACACCCTTCGCTCACCCGATTTTTACTTATCTGTGTGCTGATGTTCAAGAGGTCAAAAAACTTGTGCACCGACGGAGTCCTTGGAAATATAAGCTGTTGCTTCCTCAGATCTCGTCCAAACTCAATGTACCCAGCTATCTCCTCCAAGGTAGGGATAATCTCAAAGTCTGAAAAGCGAAAAACATTATGAGCAGGGTCCCAGAAAGTTATCACAGCCTTGATCAGATCCTCTCGTGGCTTAATCTCCCAAATGTCCATAAGAGCGCCCAGTTGTTCTTTCACCCACTTCTGACCATCTTGATCCAAATCATTCCACCACATGCGCAAATGTATCCGAGCCTGTTCCCTGACCATTTCTGGCGGATCCTGGATAATATTCATTTGTTCCTGTAGAAAGGTAGGGTCAGGGTTGACTCTAATGACCCTTTTTGAAAACAAATTCTTGGTTTTAGAACAAAAGACCATATTTGATATGCCAATTTTAACCAAATGGCTATTTTTGCAAATATGGCCCCTTCCCAATTCCAGATGAATTTTGAGGACAGGGAGGGCTTATTTTGTGACACTTCTCAACTTTATCCATTCGATTACGAAAATAGCCCTTCGAAAATAGATGAATATTCTAAGGCTATCTCGGTAAGAATGGTTTGAAAAACTACCGACACTAAATCAACTTATTTTGACTGACTGCATTTATTTGACTCCCTCACTTCTCTCTTTTTTTTCTTTTTTTTTTCAAAATAAGGCCGGACCTTATGTAGGTTGCCTACGTATCCCATATCCGATGGGAATCAGACCCATGTAATTCAGCCAATTTTGTCTTTTGAAATGACTATTAAAAAAAAATTTGGCAGAGTTTTGGGGTATTTTCAAGCATTGAGTTTTTTTAGAACCGGGTTTTCTTCTTTCCTACATCGCTCTTAGTCTTCTCCACTATCTTTGTTTTTCTTTGATTTTTCCTCACTTTTCCTTTCTTATTTAGCCGGTCAGCATGCAAGCCAAAACAAATAAATGCTCACGTAATGATGGTCTGTTATTTTGGGGAACCTATCCTAGACGAACCCAACCCCTGTGTTGAGTCCCCTAAGTCAAAAATGCACGTGATGCAAGCAAGCGCTCCTACTTGGGATCCGGCATGAGGCTGTGTTCTTCTAAGTTTAAAAACCTAGGGTTTTGGTCTAGACATGGGGTACCCGAGCGGACAACTGGGGCCGAGGAGGGGGTGATGTACCGGGAGCACTAAAGTCTGCCCGGCCTTGTCGCTTGCCCAGCCTCGCTCTATTTGGTATATTTTTCTAGAAAAAGCGGGCTACGCGAACGTATGCACCATTTTCAAAAAAACTAAAAGGGTGGCGTAAGAAGACAATTATATACAATGTTACAATATTAAAGCAGTACACAGATAACATTTAGCACAAAGGTACAATAATATCAATAATAAATAAGCCAAATAAAAATCATAAAATAAGCTTGAATTCTTGAACCCTGAACAAAAAATTCTGGGTTTAATATCCCCAGCAGAGTCGCCAGAGCTGTCACACCTCCTTTTTCCTACTACTACACCCCTGGAAAGGTATAATAAAGGGAGTTATTTACAACTTGAAGTGACAATCGAAACGGGATTATTTAATTAAAATCAGAGTCGCCACTTGGGAGATTTATGGTGTCACAAGTCACCGGTGCAAATCCCGAATCGAGGAAAAGAATGACTCTGTAATATAATCTGCGAACCAAAAATCCGGTTAAGGAATTCTGTTAACCCGGGAGAAGGTGTTAGGCACTCCCGAGTTCCGTGGTTCGAGCACGGTCACTTTGATCCTACTTGGCTTATTAAATTATTTAATTACTAGTTTTAAACCTATGTGCATTTGTTTCTTTCACCTCTTTTAATTAGAAAATTATCTTGAGACGGGTTATGCATACGTATACCCACCTGTTTGGTGCGTCAAAAATTATGTCACGCGAACGTGTCCACAATCAATAACGCTTAATTATTATTAAGAGTGTTTGGGCCAAAGTTGCATGAACGCATACTCCGGTTTTATTTTTAGAAATGTAGTTGTGTTACGCGAACGTATACACAACCACACTTGGTATTTTAAACGACCTTAAAGGATATTCTATGAAATATTATTTTATTTTTTAACCTACAAAATTACTAGGAATGCGATATGTGATTTTAATGGACTTATGCGAACTAAAGTAATAAAAAAAAACTTGTAACCTATTTTACTATTAAGAAAAGATTGAGCGAAGTTGCGCGAACGCATACTCCGGAATAATTTTAAAATTATGGCCGTGTTACGCGAACGTATACGTAACCATAATCATATTTTAAACGGACCTGCTTGCTACGAATATTATTACAGGGGTCGTAACCAAGAAATTAAAAATTAGCTGCGATATAAGCCCAACTAATTAGGAGGCCCAACGAGCAAGTAGACGAGTCTGCTTGCCTAGGACCCCACAACATCCAGGCCTGAAGGGAGCCTGTAGCTAGAAACCTTGGGCCAAATCTATAGTGCCCAGTTTTGTGATTTAACAGGCCTACTGTACCATAAACCAACTGTTGACCTATTCATCATGACAAACCTTATTGATGCCTTCCCAAAGAAATTGAATTTCAAACTTGGAAAGATTATTTCAATGTCAAAATTGTGGCATGAAGGTGCAGAGGTGCATTCTAATTACAAAGTTATTACCTAAATTTCTATCATGAAGCATTAACGTTCACTAACATTTTTCAACATAAAACTATTAGACATATTGTAACCCCAGTTCAAATTAAACAAGCTTTCATCTCAATTTCAGCTTCAGGTAATCTTCCTTTTCCAACTTCAGCTTAGATTTAGTCCAAATGCATAAAACACATCCTAGTTTGGAACAGTGATCAAACCATAACCAAAAGAAAGGGAAAAAGCAACCACTCTCTGCTGTTCAAGTTTCGAAATATGGTATTTTACTTGCGTCAAACATGTATAATAATGCTACGTTGAACAAACATATACCATTGTTATCAAACATATGCCTAATTTATGGCCCTGTTTCAAATCTGAAATAACAATATGACTTGGGAAACACGGATCAGCACACAAGTTTTTAAAAAAAAAATTGATTCGAGATCACATGAGCAAAAGAACTATAACACCTGGTTCTGTGCACACACATACAAGCCATTCAATGAACTAAGTGACTACGTAATCATAAGAATCACAGAATACTAAGCTAAACGAAAACAAGGAGAATGAGTGTCTTATCATTTCAATTCAATACATCTCAAATGATGGTAATTCTGCCACCCTAATGTCTAACAGTCTCAACCATGCAAGTCCCATTAACAAAGTAAAGTCCAAGCCACAACTACACACTCAAAGTTTAATGACATAAGTTAACCAGCTCAAATGATTGAGATCTCAAACTTAAATGAACAAAAATTGTACCAAAAGGGAAATGCAAGCATAAGAAAACAAATAAGGGATAAATCAAATTCCATCTTCATTCATTCTCCCAACTTGAGCAGCAAGTTACATAGGTTTAGAGAGAAATATTTACCAAAAAAGTAAAAGGAAATAAATGAAGCAGTGCAGTAGTAAACATCAACAACAAATTTACCCAGAAGATAACTGGAAATGTCACTTGAAACCAGCTTTAATCAAAGAAAACCTAGCAGATTTTGCATAAATTTTAACCCAAGTTCAATCCATTGTATGCTCGAATGAATTCAAATTATTTCAAAGCTCAAAATCACTAAAGAGACCAATGGAACAGTAGAATTTCTTTGGATATTTTCTGATTTTTGTTCGAACCTAGATGGAACCAATAGAACAGTAAAATAGCTGCCTTTTCTTGATCTTTCTAGCTCTTTAAACCTTTCTTAAAATAGCAGCTTTGTTTCTGGATTTTCAGTTTCTGAAACCTTTCCCTCTAAGGCAAGAAATGATGCCTTTATAGGCAAACAACTAGGACAGTCCCTGCAGGTTTTATTTTTGCACTTTAGTCCCTTTTTATTTTTAGTTTTTAGCTAGTTAGTCCCTTAATTAATGGCTTGTTGCCCAACTCAGCTACTTAAAAGTCTAAAATTCACCTAAAGCCCCTACTAGATCCTTCCTATTTAAGTTACACTAAGATTCCCTAAGTTGAATTCCCTAAACTACCCTTTTCTAATTCTAAAAAATTACTAAGCTAAACCGACCCTTTTACCCTGATAACTTGGTCAATAAATGACCATGGTTAGATGAAAATCTATCCTATTCAACTATAACCAAACAACTCTTTAATTAACCAAATTAAACCAACCTATCTTAATCTTGAATTAACTATTAAAAATCAGAGTTAACAAGCCATCAATAGCAAATATCGATTAAACATGAATATAAGAGAATGATCAGAAATTAATCAACAATAAGCTTTAATTGATAGAAAAACAAAACAAACCTAGAGCACTAATTGTGAATTATTAAAAGAAACTAGGCTTAAACTAATCAAACAATAAAGAAAAGAAAAACTTACAGTAGGCCAGGTTGAACAAAGCTGGACTTCGATTCGAACCCCGGAATGACGTGAACGTTTGTTCTTCATTAAGAACAAATGAGCACATTATTTCGTGCCTTGAATCAAACTCTGAACTAAGGAATTTGGGAAGAACTCGAGCAAATCAGGCTTCTAGGCTTCTGCCATTTCTATGATTTGAAATTCAAGGAGCTCCGAGGGTGTTTGAAGGAGAATAGGTAGGGATTTGGACTGAGGGAGAGACAGGGGTTATGGGGTGTTGGTTTGGTCGGATTTGGGAGATTTAGGGTTTTGGTCGATTTATTTGATTTAAAATTCGAGATGCTCGGTTGAGAGTTGAGAGACGGGGTTTGGGGGTTTGGAAAGAGGAGACTGAGGGGAATCTGTGGTGTAAATTTGGGATTATTTGGAGATCGGCCGCCGGCAAAGGCGATTTCTGACCAGCGGCGGAGGGTGGAGGGCGGCGTAGGGATTAATGGCGGCTAGGGTTTGTATTAGGGGGTATGGGAGATGATGATTAGGGGGGTAGGGGGTTCCGACACTTATATACCTATGTGTGACTAGTTCACAACCGTTGGATCAACAAGCTAGACGGCTGAGATTTGTTGAATCCAAAACGGTGCCGTTTTGAGAGGGGGTGGGACTGGATCGATTCTTGGGGTGGGCTTGGGTCGAGGCCAGGTTTTGGGGCTGGATCAAGGTTGTTTGTGTCATGCCCCAAATTCGAGGGACATGACCGGCGCCCGACCGGGTAGCCCCAGCCGAGCGGACCTGGGTGCCTTTCCTATCCCACGCGTACCCCGTACTTTTCATTATCCATTAATCAAAGGAAATAGTCACTTATAACTAAAACACCATTTTCACAAAACACACATAGTCACTTAATGTGGTTTACAAATTTCATCGCCCAATATACAAAATACATATGTACATAAGTTCGCAACCCACACTTACTATCTACGGAGCCTCTAAAGGTACAACAGGATAATACAGTATTTGCTGGTAACAAGGCTCCGGCTATACCTTACACAAAATCAAAATAAAACTCCGGATACAAGCGGCCTGAGCCACATAGGGCCCCGGGAGGAGTGGGGATCACCAAAAAGCTTATGGAAGACGAAGGGGGGAGCTACGATCGGTGGGCTGGAGTACCTGCTGCGGATCCACCTACAATCATAACACGAATGTAGCGCCCACGGCAAAAGGGACGTCAGTACATTTGAATTGTACTGGTATGTATAACAAACCTTACCCTGAGTAACCTCAAGCCATACACAAGTAATGAACAATAGAAGGAAGCAACAATTGAGTACACACAAGGAGGACAACCAAGGCAAACAAGTTAACAAACTCTCATTTCCCCATCATCATTTCCACATTTTCAATTTCACAATGTTCTCATATTTCATTTCAATAGTGATATCGATCACTTTCCACCCTTATTACCTCGGCCACCCTTATCACTATAACCCACACCTTATTACTTCGTGTTGCGGCGAGCAACCCGATCCCACCAAGCAATCACAATTCACAATCAATACCACAAAAATAATAATTTACAAGGATAACCACAACAAATTTTAAGAACAACAACCACAAATCCCAATAACAACAGCAACACAACTCACAAAAGGTTTAGGTGACTATCCATACCATTTCCATATTTTTCAACAACCCATTATACCATTTAGATCACAACAATAGTTTTCCACGACTAACCACAAGGGATGTTATCATAGTCATTTCAATTTCGCAAATTTTCAATTCCTTTCTATTACTTATCCCACAGTCTTTACCACATAACACGTTCACAATCACAACTTGGTTTATTGCCATTTACTTGCACAATCATGTCTGATGTCTTAACCAACAATGCATAAGGCACAATATTTACATGAATTCACAAATAGTTTACACAAGTAAACACATCCTGCTCACAAGAGTTTAAC
>MU735736.1:4379-16310 GCA_026770625.1 Nicotiana glauca
GTAAAATTTGCGGGAGTTCCAGCATAGTTATCCTGGAACTCTCATAAAATTTACGGGAGTTCAAGCATATTTATGCTGGAACTCCCGTAAAATTTGCGGGCGTATTTTTCCGGATTTTAAACAGTGTTTTCTCTCAGATTTAAAGTGGCTAAATTTCGATGACTTTTGAAACTTGGCTATTTTTCAACGACCAGTGGTAAATCTGGCTATTTTTGAATTTCTCCCTATATTCCAACCCATAGAAGCCCAAAAGCCGAGTCGGACCAAGCCTTATCATTCTCTAGGGTTTTTACTGTAAAATTCCATCCCCTTTTCTCTTTCTCCGATAAGCTTTCTTTAAACCACAGTTCCAGCTTACAGGTTCGAATCTTTTCTTCTTCAAAATTGGTGTTTGTAAACCCGCTAAAGTATTTATTGATTTATTCTCGATCTGATTTTTTATTTTTATTTTGAGTAATTGCAGATCATTCTATCTCCGTTTCTCGAAGAATTTTTTGAAGAAGTATGGCGTCCCGTTTTTGGACTCAGGTAAATGATTTTTTCACCTCAATTAAAGATTCAGTTTTTTCTTTATGTGTTTGGATGGGTAAAATAATCTATTCACCAATTTACAGTGGTAAAGATATATTTTTTTTTTGATAACTATTGATAAAGGTATTTTTTTAAATTAATTATAGGTAATCCTAAATTATTGAATATTGGAATGAATCCGCTCTATATAGAGCTAAATGGATAGTGATAATTCATATAGCCGATCCCAGCTAGCTTTTGATTGAGGCGTAATAAATTGTTATGTGATTGCACTTGCATCTGGTTGTTTTGAATTGAATGTAAAAAGTGCCCGAACATAATGAATGGATACTTGCATCTGGATGTTTTGAATTGCAATTTCATAATCCAATTATTCAATGTCTAAGTGACCTTTGGATACAAATCACGATAATGGGTATTTGTTCACACTTTTCGCCAGCTATTCTGCTAAAAAGCAATTTACTTGTTTGTGTAAACAGTGTGATGTGAAATATAATCTTAAACTGTTCAGAAGGAATTGCTTAGTGAGCCTAGAAAATTTTAAGGTGCTGTGAATGAGTGATTTGTTTTTGTATATGGCAGTCTGTTGGGGATAGCTCATTCTGCATAAAGTCTAAGGGTTTAGGGAAGGTGTTATTTAATTGATTCATACTATGGTATTTGCAGGGCGATAGTGAAACCGAGGAGGAGGAGGAGAGTGATTACGAGCAGGAGGATGATGAAGGGCCGGCTGAGACTACCGCTGCAGCGGCTGGGTCAAGATACCTTGCAGCCGGTGACAGCGACAGTGATGAGTCAGATGGACAGAAGCGAGTTGTCCGGTCAGCAAAGGATAAGCGGTTTGAGGAATTGTCTGCTACCGTTGATCAGATGAAGAATGCTATGAAGATTAATGACTGGGTCAGCTTGCAGGAGAGCTTTGATAAGATCAACAAGCAGCTGGAGAAGGTCATGCGCATTACAGAATCGGTTAAAGCACCAAATCTCTATATCAAAGCTCTAGTGATGCTGGAGGATTTCTTGAGTCAGGCTTTGGCCAATAAGGAGGCAAAGAAGAAGATGAGTAGTAGTAATGCTAAAGCCTTAAATTCGATGAAACAGAAACTGAAAAAGAATAACAAGCAGTATGAGGAGTTGATTAACAAGTACAGGGAAAATCCTCCCGAGAGTGAGGATGAGGCTGGTGATGATGAAGAGTCAGAAGAAGAAGAAGAGGATGATGAAGAGGAGTTTGAGGAGGACCCAACAAAGATTGCAGCTGCGTCTGATGAGGAAGATGACGAAGATGAAAGTCGGGATGAGACAGCTGAGAGTGGTACCGGGTGGGAGAAGATGCTGAGCAAGAAAGAAAAACTTTTGGATAAACAGTTCAAGGATCCAAGTCAAATCACATGGGAGACAGTCAACAAGAAGTTCAAGGAAATTGTTGCCGCTAGGGGTAGAAAGGGGACTGGAAAGATTGAATTGGTTGAACAGCTCACCTTCTTGACCAAGGTGGCCAAGACTCCAGCACAGAAGCTTGAAATTCTGTTTAGTGTTGTGTCTGCGCAGTTTGATGTTAATCCAAGTCTCAGTGGACACATGCCTATAAATGTGTGGAAAAAGTGCGTGCAGAATATGCTTACCATCCTCGATGTTTTGACCCAATACCCAAACATTGTGGTTGATGACATGGTGGAGCCAGATGAAAATGAGACCCAGAAAGGAGCAGACCACTCGGGGACAATAAGGATCTGGGGAAACTTGGTTGCCTTTGTTGAAAGGATAGATGTAGAATTTTTCAAGAGCTTGCAGGTAATTGATCCACATACCCGTGAGTATGTTGAGAGGCTGAGGGATGAGCCGTTATTTTTGGTTCTTGCTCAAAATGTCCAACATTATTTAGAACGGGCAGGAGACTACAAGGGTGCTGCGAAAGTGGCTCTCAAACAGGTTGAATTCATTTATTATAAACCACAAGGAGTGTATGATGCTATGAGGAAGTTGGCTGAGCTTACGGAAGGAGAAGGAGAGGCAGAGTCTATAGAAGAAAACAAAGCGGTTGAGGAGAGTAGAGGTCCAACTGCATTTGTTGCAACTCCAGAGCTTGTGCCCAGGAAACCTGCTTTTGAAGAGAACAGTAGGACATTGATGGACAGTCTCGTTTCTCTCGTATATAAATATGGAGATGAACGAACCAAGGCCCGTGCAATGCTCTGTGATATATACTACCATGCTATCTTGGATGAGTTTTCAACATCCCGTGACTTGTTATTGATGAGTCACTTGCAAGATAATATCCAGCACATGGACATCTCAACTCAGATTCTTTTCAACAGAGCCATGGCTCAGCTCGGTCTCTGTGCATTCAGGGCGGCACTTGTTGCAGAAGCACATGGTTGCTTGGCTGAACTCTATTCTGCCGGCAGGGTAAAGGAGTTACTCGCGCAAGGTGTCTCCCAAAGTCGATATCATGAGAAGACCCCAGAACAGGTTTCTTTGCTGAAAATTTTCGTTGTTTTTCTTTTATGCAAGAAATTTGTTCTTATTACGTGCAATTATGTTCCTCCTTTGTTATGTTTTGAGAGTAGCTGCTTTATTGTACTTCATAATTGTAGTAGCTAGCATCTGTTTCTGAGTGTTTGTTTTGCGCAGTTCAACAAGAAAGTGGGTTTTAGTTGAAACTCGAAAAGAAAGATCAGTTTATTAGTTGGTTTACTTAATGATTTACGTGGGTATCTAAAGTTGTAGCTTTAGAATCCCGTAAAAGGGCAATACTCTTTAACTTTTTCTACTTAAATCTGAGGCGTTCCCTCATGGTTTTAATAAGAGAAGACACTAAAAAGATTCCTGAGTAGTCAGTCCTTAGCATTATCCATGCCATTTCCACTACTGCGAGTGAGGAGTCGTAATTCTTGGCAACCATTTGACTGAAAATGAGGAAAAGAGCTAAGAATTAATAGGTGTGATAATTAAGATTTGACAGCATAATAATGCAGAGTGAAAGTTCTGCTAATAGAGACAGATAGGTGAAATTTGTGATGTTATCTTCGAAATTGTACTTTTTGTGATAGGCTGAAAGAGGAAATTGCTATGAGTAGGCAAAGGAAATTATGGGAAATTAGAAAATGAATTGGAAGCATATCAGGGCACATATTGGGTGTATATTGCTAAGGACATGAACTTGAAGAATATATGGTTATTGCTTTGCTTGAACCATTTTTGTGGTTGAATGCTGACAAAAGTGAAATTTGGAGAGAAGACAAAATAAGAAGAAAAGTTTTAGAAGAGAATTTGATGAAGTGAAGAAATGTGTAAGGTGGAGGTGGTGGACCTGAACAGAGAGTTGGGTAAATAAAGGAACTAAAATGATAACTTATACTTGAATAACTTAGAATTAAATCATTTGTTATTTATTTTGCTTTCTCCACGTGTGGTAGAAGGAACCTGTTGGGAACCATTCCTCACACATGCGGGGGTTTAGAGGGTTTTAACTTTTGTTATTTTAAAAGATTTTGGACATTAACTGCTGACATAATTGTCTCGAAAATGGAACTAGCAAAACTTATTCTTTGGAAGGATGCTCGGGAGTAAACCAGGGATAGTAAATTTAAAAGAACGTTGCAGAACTTTAAATTAATTCCATCAGTTTTAGCCAAATTCGTCCGAACAAATTCATAGTAACTGAAATAATTGTATATTTTATATCGGATTGCACCTTCAACTGACTCATTTATTAGATAGTATTTTTTTTGGGTGAAATTTCTTCATTATGATTCTCACCAAAGCTTCTAAACTATGTATGTTGGACACATTTAGGAGCGGATGGAGAGGAGGCGTCAGATGCCGTATCATATGCATATAAATCTTGAGCTTCTTGAGGCCGTCCATCTGACATGTGCAATGCTTCTTGAAGTGCCAAACATGGCAGCTAATAGCCATGACATGAAGCGCAGGGTTATTAGCAAGACATTCCGGAGATTGCTTGAAGTGAGTGAGAGGCAAACTTTCACCGGCCCACCTGAAAATGTGAGGGACCATGTAATGGCAGCGACAAGGGCCCTCAAGCAAGGAAACTTTGAAAAGGCTTTTGATGTTATCAACTCCCTTGACGTGTGGAGGCTGCTACGCAACATGGATAGTGTTCTTGAGATGCTTAGGGGCAAAATAAAGGAAGAGGCACTGAGGACCTATCTTTTCACATATTCTTCTTCTTATAATTCTTTGAGTTTGGATCAGCTTGCAGGGATGTTTGACCTTTCAGATTCACAGATCCATAGCATCGTGAGCAAAATGATGATTTCTGAGGAGCTTCATGCAAGCTGGGATCAACCATCCCGATGCATGGTCTTTCACGATGTTGAGCATACAAGACTGCAGTCTTTGGCATTCCAGTTGACAGAAAAGCTGTCAGTATTAGCAGAAAGTAATGAAAGAGCAACAGAATCGAGGATAGGTGGTGGTGGATTGGAGGGCATTCCCCTGAGGCGCAGGGACGGCCAAGATTATGCTGCTGCAGCTGCTGGTGCTGGTAAGTGGCAGGACTTCTCCTTCTCACAAGGCAGACAGGGTGGCGGTGGTGTCCGAACAGGATATGTCGGTGGTAGATCATTTTCTGGGCAAGCATCGAGGGACCGTATTAATCAGGCGCGGGGGACTTACGGTGGTCAAGGCTCAAGATATCAGAGTGGTGGAGGTGCGAGGGGAAGTCAGATGGATGGATCAGGTCGCATGGTTAATCTTAACAGGGGGGTCCGCATTTAGAGAGCTGTGCACCAAGTTTTGCATAAAGAGAGAATAACAGAGCATTTGAGGTCCTGGTTGTAGTAAAATTTATAGCTTTCTTTGTTTCATAACCCAACGTTTCATCGTGTTACATTGTTTCTGCGATTTCTAGCATCTTTTGGCAATGCTATATTACTTTTCTCATTTAATGACACTCATTATGTTGGGTACATTCTTTTTTAATGTAATCTGCATTGATTATTAGCTGGTGGTACGTACAACTAGGGGTGTTCTTAAAAACCCGGAAAACCGAACCAAACCGAAAACCAAACCAAACTGACTAAAAAAATCAGTACTTTTTAGTTTGGTTTGGTTTTGATTTTGAATTTTAAAAATCGATCAAATTTGGTTTGGTTTTGGTTTTAATAAGAAAAAAATCGAATCAAACCGATTACAGGAGTAGCTATTTCAAATTTATTATTACACGATATATGTATATTGTTATACAAAGTTTCAAAAAATTTGTGATAAATGTTAATAGTTTGCACTTTTAATATAGTTCTTTACCTTTATATTCTAGTTTGATTGGTAGTTTTCTTTTGTTTAGTGTACGAATCCATTTCGTGTTAAAAATAACATATTTTTAATTGAGTCCTTGAATTATTCATCACCATTTGATTCAACTATCATCAATATATTTTGGTAAATAATAGATTTCTCAAAGGGCAATTGATTTGATAGTGTTACATTGAAAATGTGGTCGACGGAATATGTTTTTGGTAGTGTATGTCTTATATTTAAGAAAAACCCAACAAATAACCGAAAAAATCGAAAAACCGACACAAACCGAATCGAGAAAAACCGACTTAATTGGTTTAATTTGGTTCTAATATTTGAAAAACCGACTTACTTGGTTTGGTTTCTTTTTAGGGAAAAACCGATCCAAACCGAACCACGAACATCCACACGTACAACCTAGAATTTTGTCACCTTCAAAATCGTTTCTTCTTTGCTAGATACTGCACAATATTAATTTGTTGATTACGTGTGTCACTACAAGTATCAATATGCCCGTCGTGAAACTATGTTAGTAAAATTTGATTCTCTCAATTCTCGAGTGAACCAAAAATTCGAGGTCCTTATGAGTTTCCTTCTTGACCGGCGATAAATATCGAGACTTAGCAATATTTGGCCAACTTGACTTCTTGTTTGACGGGCGGTTCTTGCTAGAGCAGTCAATATGGGCTTGTTCCTTTGGGTCAGTCCAACCCAGCCTGTGATTTAGCAGGACTGGACTTGAATTTTTAAAGCTCATTTAAAAACGAGGCTTTTAAGTCCGGCCCGAGTAAGCCCGTCGCCCGTGGCTCGTGAGGCTTGACTGAGGTTTGGCTGGCCCGTGGGCCTAATAAAAATATGTATTTAAAATATATAAAATATAAAAATTATATGACACAAAAGATATTAAGAAAAATATCCCAAGCTTAAAGTTTATTAAGCTCATCATATTAAAAGATCAAAGTCTTAAAACGTTAATTAGTTTTAAAATTTTAATTATTTTAATATTTAACTAATTAATATTGCATACTAATTGTGGATGTAGTGTAGATGAAAGTGAAGATGTTAAGACAACTTTCTCACAAGAGTATTCAAATGTGTTTGATGAAGATGATGTGTTGGATATCCTGTACGTACGCTTTGACTTTTAGTGGATGAAATATAGTCTTGTTTTTTACTTTTTTTAGTATTTATTGTGATATATTGAAACAGTATAAGTATTAAGTTTTGTGAAATTTTTTCAATAAGATTTTTTAAAAATTAGATGGGCCTGCCTGTGGGGGCCCGTAACTCACATAGGGCTGGGGTGAACTAGCCATTATAAGGCCCATCAAAATTGTGGGCTAGCCCAGCCCAACCCATCAATTGCTAAAGTCCACGTAAGCTGGGCTGGGCTAGCCCGGCCCCGCCCATATTGACAGCTCCAGTTCTTGCCGTCAAGTTCCCTTCCGTCTTTGCCTAATAGCACCAGGTATTGGGAAGAGTTGATTTTGTATCAGATTGGAAAATTTGCAGATAAAATGCTGGAATATCAAATAGACCAACCAAGAAAAATTCCTGGAATGTTGATGGTGATTCCAGCAATGCAAAAGTGGAAAGGGTTAGCACTTAGGAGATAATTTGCAGAATATAAAATAGACCAACGAAGAAAAATTGCTTAAACCTGCATAGACCCGCCCCTCCCACGTAACTTGAAACCCGCACTGAGCGTAATAAAGCAAATTCAAACTATTGTGCTCTCTTATATCTATCGAAAACCACACTTTTAATAGAGAAAATAGTCAACTTTTCCCCTGCAATATCAGTAATTGAGAAACGTTGCGCTCTATTACTTTTGTCCAATGTTACTTCCATCGTTAGGAGAAAGTTTCAATTTTGTCTTGAGTTCCAACTTTAGAGTAATTTTGAAGACCATAGTCAAAAAGTTGAGGGTAAATTTAGATATCTTTTTCTCAAATAATTTGGCCACGTAAAGCACTCCCGTTTCGTGTTAAAACTCCGTCAATGGCAAGGGAAAATATGCGATAATTTGCTAATGACATGGTAAAAGAAAGCCATCCCACACCCTCCTTAAAATTGTACCTTTGCATCAAATTGGTAATAAATTCGTGACTTCCATTATTTTCTAAAATTATTCATTCAAAGATTATACATCGATCTATTTTTATCTATCATTAATATTCCCAGAATTAATACACAACTATTTCTTGAATCAACAAAGAAATTGATTGATAAGTACATTTCCAATAATGAAATAAATCAAGAAAAAATTAATAATAAAAAAAAATTCACTTTATTTCAAAGTAAATGAAAGATGAATAACAATATAAAAGAAACAATGAGAGATTTTTACACGGTAGAACTCTTATTAATTTTTTTTTATACAAATAATAGTACTTTCGCTTCATTATAAAAATAGCATATTCATTTACAGTTATAGCATTTTTAAAGATTCTTCACCTTATTTAATGGCCTTCAATTTCTCAAACATAAACCTTTCAACACAAACCCACAATTTAAGGGATTGGTTTTGAGCCACCATATTAATCCATTCATAATTTTCTCTCATCATTAATCAGAACTTTCCAAGCTTACGTTTTCTATGAAATTTTCCTTCTAATTAATAGTTGCTCTTAAAATCACATTTTTATTATTCTCTCAAATAGAAATGCATAATACTTGCATATCTTTTATGTATGTAGTATATATTTGGCGCATAATTATTAAAAAAAATGTATAATTTTATACATATTCGGTGTATGTACTATGTATAATGTATAATTTATGTATATTTGTCATATAAAATATATACTTTGTATATGTGAGGAAAATATTATTTATTATGCAATATCTATTTTATGCACAACAATAACAAACTTTTATATTTATATGCTTATATATACCATTATTATTCCTTATGTATAAAATATACGATAAAATAAATTTTAAATTTTACTATTATATAGATAATATTAAATAACCTTTTTATTGAATTGAATTCTTTTTGTGACATAAGATTCTCGCTCAAACAATAGGATACTTATGCCACTGGAAGAAATTATTTTTGGATTGAAATAATCCTCCTAATACGTTTCCATTTATATGTTCTTAATTTTAGGAAACTGAATGGCTTTGGACGTTTTTTTAGGAACTTAATGCGTTGAATTTATTGAAACATGAATTTATTGAAACATGATTATTGATCCATGCTTATAGCTATCAGCCAAGGAATATATTTATTTAGCTGCCATGTCATGTAAAATACTTCTGCTGCTAGGTTTTTGAATTTTTTATTAAATATGTCTATTTGTGTTTTTTTTGAGCAATTTATGCAAAATATCCATTGAGCTTAAAATAATTACTCTTTCCTATCCATTTGAAAACTATTTACAATATATACCTATCCAATTAAAGCTAATTACTCATACCTACCCACATCCATCCCAACTTTTTTTTATCCATTTGGCTTAGCTTAGCTTGATTTGACTTGGCTTTGTTTGGCTTCGCTTGACTTGACTTGACTTGATTTGACTTGATTTGATTTGGCTTGAATTGGATTGGTTTGGTTTGTAATTGCTTAATTTGACTTCATTTGGCTGGGTATTAAAAAAAGGGGAGATTTTTAAAAATACCCCTTCTTACACGAAGACCGTAAGTTTTAAAGCATGCGTTGCACTCTTTTTCCCTTGGCTCGGATTTTGTCCCAAATGGGTTTTACCGGAAAGGTTTTTAACGAGGCAACAACTATGTGCTGCCTAAGGAAACCTCAATAGTATCCATGGTTTCTTTTTAATCAACCCCGAATAATGGGGGCATCACCCTTGAAGGTCATATTTTCAAGGAAAATACTTCAAGCCTAAGAGAACTGATCACGCCCAACTATGCCCTCTAAAAGGACTCTGCGGATGTTGCAAATATAACTCGAGTATTACGCCCAGGGTCAAATCCATGGAGAGTTAACCTATCAATTACTATCTTCAGACCCACTAACTCTTCAGAACCAGCTTCCCAAATATTTGAATCACAGTTGATGGTTTCTTTAGTAACTAAGATTGCAGGTAAATTAAATAGTTGTAAACTAAAACGCTAAGGTTGTAAACAATTATGAGAAAAAGCTAAGGTAAAGATTTTCCCTATTGATGAAATCCCTTCTGTTTATGCTTCATACAAATTTACCAACACATCTCTATCAATCATGAACACTCTTCTTACCGTAAATCTCTCCCGAGTAATCACAGTAATATACTATTGCACTCTCCCGAGATACACTAGCTAGCTTTAATGAGCACAATTCACTTTAGATTACACCCAAGGCTTCGTTATCCCTAATTCCGCCTTTAATCCCACAATTATAGATTCCTCTTATAATTTAGGAGTGGTGTTGTTCAACAATAACCTAAATATGTACTCTTTTCCAAGTTATGCACACTAAATAGGCACAACTAATTTAGGATCTTGTCAATTAACTACAACGAACACAAAGTTGAACAACTAGAGATTGAAACTAGCAATTTGTATTCACATAAACAAGAAGTTCATCCCCCAATAGGTTCCATCAAAATCTTAGACAAAGGATTTAGCTACTCATGGCTATGGGAAAACAAACTAAGATAAGATTCATCATAAACTAGTAATAAAAATCAAAGAAAAGAAGAAAGATGTTTTGGGTATTCTCTCACAATAGTTTTCCTTGCCAAGATACTCTAAAAAATAATACATGCCTCTTTTGGGCGAAGTCTAATATTTAATATAGGGTTTAGGTCTAAAAATCCTATCTGTTACACTTTGGTCCTCGAAGTTTACTGCGCCTGCCGCTGTTCTGCCGCGGTCGCGGTGGAACCGCGGCCAATGACCCTTTCTGAATCTCAAAACTTCTGCAGCTATCTTCGACCGCGGTCAAAACACCTTCTCTGAATTTCAGGGCTGGCATACGATGTTCCATTGGGAATTTACACAGTTGGCCTCTTTTCTCCATTTTTGACTCCAAAACTGCTCCCTAGCCTTCCTTGGACATATATCACCTGCAAATCATGAAAAGCACTAATAAGATTATTTTGTTATCACTTTTATCATCAAAACTATACAAGAAGGTGATTATTTAAGGCGTGATTATAGTCAAATTCACCTATTATCAACACCCCACACTTAAACCTTTGCTCGTCCTCGAACAAGCTAAACCACACTTCTAGGACTAACTGTTCAATGCATTGCCCCAATTTATGTCACACCCGCTATTATAAAGGATCGACCTAAGCAGTGCAACAATCATACCTCAAATGCAGACTCTCATGCCATGACACACTTGTGCTCACTCTAATTACTCTAACATAAGTGAAGACTCATTTTTTCTTCCTGAGTCACATGCCCTCACATAAAAAATATAAGAGAAGTTCCACACACATAAATTCAAACAACAAGAAACCAAATATAGGAAGAATTCACTCACTTTCAGTAAAGAGCATTCACATGCCACATAGACACACCATAAGATTTTCCCTAGTGTAATACTCTACTAATCGAGCCATTCAGTCGAAGATCCAGAGGTCTTTATCGGTTGTAATGTAGGCTAAGGGACGGGTAGGATAGATTTGGATATAGTGACTAACCTCCCTAAGCACTTTTAATACATACTTCCTTTTATTTCAACTTTCATGCTCAACCCAATCATTATTCCACATTTTTATTTCACATGTGACCCCCATTTTTCTTTAGGTGCAACTGGCTTTTTTTTTTTTTTTAGAATGCCAGTGTACCAATCAAACAATTCATTCTTGAATCCCTTTTTTACTCCCTACTACCCCACACTTCGACTTTTGTATGTTCTTTAATGATTCAAGTGCTACTAGGAGGTATATGTTTAAACGATTAAGCTATTCAAACACATCGATTTAGATCATTATAGGGTTATCAAAGAAAAGGCTTCAGGATAAAAGGGGTTAACTATGGCACTATATACAGGTGGATTCACAATTATACAGGGTTGCACAAAGAAATGCCTCAATCATCTCTAAAGCCAAACGACTTCTATTTCGCTTTGCAAACACACATGGCAAGTTCTAGGTATCACATGCAAGCACAGAATGCAAGTAATAACTCTCACACACTTAGCATGTAACTCATTCCGAATCAGTTCATCAACAC
>MU735738.1:7075-28787 GCA_026770625.1 Nicotiana glauca
GGGCTCAAATGTTTTATCTCCCATTTTCTCATCACTTGGGCGATTTTGGAGATTTCAAAGAGGGTGATTCTCCTTATTATCACAAGGTAAGTAATTCCCACACACTCTTAGCTTAAATACATGAACATTAGGTAGATTTAACGCCAATAACATCAAATAAAACCAAGGGTTAGGGCTAGACCTAGGATTTTAGAAAAAACTATGATTTAACCACCTAATTAGTTTTGTTATGAACAAAAATTTACATATTAGTAATCCTTAAGTTATAGAGAAGAATTTCCTCAGAAAATCTCGGAATTTGGGCACGTGGGCCCGGGGTCGGAATTTATTAAACTTGCGGGAAAGGTTGGGAAATCATTTAATTAGCTAGAATTCAACCCTGTGATCAATTATTGATTAGTTCTTGCCTTATTTAAACTAGTTGGTGCTTTTTCGGCTTCGAATTGAGCTTGGAGACTAGTCTTGTGGTTGAAGGCGCGCTTCGGAGCGAGGTGAGTCTCCTTTCTAACCTTGTAAGAGGGAATTGTCCCCCTAGGTTTCGTGTTGAGTATTTGTTGCTAAATGCGGGGACTACGCACGCGTTATGTGATGAGAGCCCGTGCGTAGCGGCTACCATATTAGATGTCCGAGTAGCTTAGGACCTACATCATGCCTATTAAATATGTTATTGTGGTACATTGTTGACTTGAATACCTAGCATTTATTAGAGACTTAAAAAGGAGAATATGAGTTATTTCTATAAATTGAATTATGTTGATTTGATATCTTGCCTACATACGTGTCATTTGATGTGAACTCGATGTATGTGTGTGTGTATATATATATATATTATCCTTAATTGTGGATCGGGCCGATCGCCTCGGTATGAATAGATGCATCTATAGGCGCGTCGTCGACCCTCGGCAAGTGCACATTATTTATGTTGGTTCGGGCCGTCGCCTCGGTATTATGTGCGCATGTTAATTGTGGAAGAGCTTATATATATATATGCTTCATTTTGCCACTGTTTCACTTGATAAATGATAAATTTTGATGTTCAAGTATTCTGAACTTACACTACATGCTACAACCTGCCATTTACTTGTAAAATTCCTTGTTTAATCATACTATATTCACACTTGTGTATTATTATATATATTAGTTGACCTTAGTAAGTATCGAGTCGACCTCCCGTCTCTACTTCTTCGAGATTAGACGGGATACTTACTGAGTACACGTTGTTTACGTACTCATGCTACGCTTCTGTACTTAAATGTACAGGGTTTGAGGCAGGTGGATCCGGACATCACTCGGGTGCATATCAGTGAGCACTTTCTGGGACTTCTACGGTGAGCTGCCTTCTCCCTCATGCTGATACGCAGCCGAAGGAGTCCTTTTCCTGTATTTTTGATTTTTTGTCTATTTTGATTTAGACAGTAGGACAGCGTTTTGTATTTTTTTGTGTTTATACTCTACTGGTCGCACGTAGCTAGTGACACCGGGTTCTGGCACACACTGTAGAGAACAATTATTTTGGGGTTGTATGACTATATCAGCACTGTATGATCTTGCTAGTTTCCTTAATTTACTTGAAAACACTAGTATATTTGGTTGGCTAATTAAAAATCGAGACTTAATCAAAACTTCCACAGTTGGCTGACCTAATTGTGGTGTTAGGCGCCATCATGACCTAGTTAGGCAAAATGGGTCGTGACAAGTCCCATCATCTTAAGGAAACCCTTACCCTTGCGATTCTCGGGCATAAGTAGACCCGGAGTCTCTCAAGGGATACCAGCTAAACTTCGTATTTCTTCGAGCAAAGGAGTCATTTCAAGGTCCACGAAGCGGAACACGGACCTATCACTATCCCAGAACTGTGTCGCAGCCTCTATGATTATGTTTTTAGGTGGATTTCTAGAAGGGAAGGCAAATTCCCTAAGTATTTGCGGATGAGCGTCTGATCACTGGAGTGGAGGTCTTTCCACCAATTTAGCAGCCTTGGATGAATATTGGTTACCATGCCAAATCAGGGGACTTCATGCCTCATTTTCTGCAAAACAAAGTGTTAGGCCCTTACCACACCAGACTCGACTATTTAAACCAATAATTAGCATAGCAAGCATTTAGTTCTCCAAATAAATGCACAGCGGTGGACTTTGGACACGACTATCCTAATGAGTTATTATGTGTACAACATAATTGACTCGGCTAGGTTTGACCATGATGCATGTACAGTTAAACAGAATAAGGTTTCTGTGGGGTGCTAGACCGGTACCCTTGAGTAGATAACTCAAGAGAGAAAGGCATGGAACCGTCGACTGCACCGCTGATCGACTGGTTTTACTGCAAATACACCATTGCCAAATTTAAAGGGTCATAATATTGGAAGGGCGCAACCACTCATTATAAGCGTTTCTATGGTATTTTTTTTGGCACGAGTGGAATATGATGTTGAAGATGCAGTTTACAAGAATGAAACAAATTGACATGTATTTCCACGCTCATAAAATAAATGTTTACAATAATTTCTCAAAATTACAACGGTATTGATGGAAAGCGGTGAATGAAAGCATTAAAGAAAAGGAAACAAAAGACAAGTCAGTTTCGAATAAAGGAATTAAACAAAGAAATAAAAGAAAGCAATAAAGTGACATATAACATGAAATGGTAAAAGCCTAAAGATTCCCCAGCAGAGTCGCCATGCTGTGGACGCCCTTTTTTTCAAAACGGAGTTCGAAATCGGGTATACGACATTTGAGAGGACAACTCTATTCCCTTGCGAGAATTGGGTTTTTAGAGTTTGGAGAGTCGCCACCTAATGATTATAGTGCATTTGTGGAAGAGCCAAACCTCAGGTGTCCAAGTTTAGAGGGAGCTCATGGATTCCAAGGCAAGGCTCACAAAACAAGGGCAAAACCTAAGTTCTACAAGTGAGTGCAAGTGCAATAGAGAGGGGTAAAGAGTGCCAAGTCAGTCTGGTGGTCATACCTAACCATAAGGTAGGCTGGCACACCCCTGACCAAGCCTGTTCAACCAACAAATAAGAGCGCAGACCTATTGAAGGTCAAACTATGGTTTGGACAATGATTAGGACACTGCCAGACCAAGGTCCCAAGCTCAGAATACATATAAAAAGGAAAGGGAATGAGAATTGAAAGAGTTTAGGACTCAGGGAGTCCAGTCCATATACATGAATAACAATATCAAGTGTTGTCATGTTTCTGAACCATAACTCAAGATACAAAAGGAATTGGGGGATAGGGAATCATGTAGGAGCATAGCAAAGAAACAAACCAACTTACAAAAATTTACATTATGGAAGCAGTAACCCAAACAAAGAATGGACTAAAAAAATAAACACATAGGGGAGTGGCAGAAATTAAACAAAGGTAACATACCAGTTGCAAAAGAAGCAAGCAAAGAAAAGCAGGATACTTTCAAGCCAAGCCACAATCAAAAAGAACATTTATGCTTGTGAGTTCAGAGAACTTGAATGCTTAAAAATCTAAGTGAATTTGAGAGTAAGAAGTAATGACTTGTTCGTGTGTTCGAACTAATTTTGAAAGAGAAGAAGTACATGTATTTATAGCTTTTTGAAAACGAGTAAGAAGTGTGGTAATAAGCCACAGACATGGAAACAATCACTAATCATATTCAATTACACAAGTAATTGCCCTTAATTAAGGGATCACTTGTTAACGAGCAGTGATAGGTTTAAAAATAAGGAAAGAAATCAATTAGCCCTTAACAGGCGAATGAAATCAGGGTATCACAAAGGGAAAGTTCAAAAATCAGTCACAAGTTTAAAGACCAATGAAAGAGAGAAACCCAGTATATAAATAAGGTGTACAAACACTATACATGCGAGGCCAAACTATGGCAAAAGGAAACAGCGTATAGTAATAGCATAAAGCTAGTAGACAGCAAGCATTTTTAGCAAGATAGTCACGTAGGTCAAGTTTCAGTGACTTAGTAATAGAGAAAAAGATCAGAAGCATGCAAAAGTCAAGTGAAAACCTTTCTGAAAACATAGTCAAGTTTGACAAATAGCAAGTCTCAGAGTCAAAAGAATCACATAAAGAAAAGGGATGATGAAACAAAGGAATTTCAAATCAAGTTGAGCAATTTCAAACAGATGCAATGCACTAGCAATTGCAGAAACTCACATAAACCCCAAAGAAATTAGGGTTTTCAACACTAAAAGATGATAAACAAATGAAACAAACAACAAATAGTCTCAGTTTCTCAAACAAATCCCAAAAATTAATGTTTTCAAAACCTCGAGATGATAAGCAAATGAATCGAAAAAAATATTAGCAAACAGACTCAGAAACCCTAATTTGGAATCAAAAGATTTTTGAAAATGAAATTTGGGGAAAACACTTGAAATATCAAATATAGCACAGATCTAAACAGAAAAACGAAAAGAACCTCGAATAAGCTAGGATTTCTGAGAACCCTAGAAACGTGAAAGCCTTGGAAGAAACAAGATCAGATCCGGAGTCGATAAGGTCGGAATCAGGCTTAGTAGGCTTAGACACGCTGGAGCAAGACCGGAGATGGCTGGAAACCTCGAATCGACGAAGGTCTGAGCGGAGACCCTCGAAGTTTGGCCTCAAACTTCAGGTATCAAGCACGTGAGAGCAGTAGGAGGAGAGTATAGGTCGTCCATGGCTTGAGCAGCCATGAATTACGGCGAGTTTGGGGTTGAAAACAGCAGAGATCAATTAGGGTTTCGAGAGAGTTCGAGAGCGTTTGAGAGAAAAGGGAGTTAGAGGCGGCGTCTCTGAAAGAATGGGGTTGGGTTAGGGGTCGTTTGAAATTAAAAAGGAAAGGGGGGACGGTGGCCATTGATCTAAATGATAAATGGCCAGGATTAAAAGGGTTATGAGTTGGGTCGTGTAATTAGGTTTAAATTGGGGTGCCAATTTGGGCTGAAATTGAAATGAAATTGAGGCTAGATTTTAAATAGCCAATTTTTCCCTTTTATTTTATAAAAAATGGTAATAATGGTTTTAAAAGTGAATTAAAATACCGATTGAAAAAATATTACATAAATATTAACTTTAAAATACTAGAACTAATTTTATAATTATAAAATGCTATTAATCACAAAATAGGCTATAATTGCAATTATATTCAATTTAGCTTTAAAAATGACAAATAAATTTGTAAAAATATGCACAAAATTACCTTAATTATATTTTGGTGTAAATTTGAGAATAAAATGAGTTATTCACCAAAAATGACAATTTTGGGAATAATTATTGGATTTTATTGTATTAATATAGGCAATAAATTGGTTTTAAAATCGTTAAAAATGCCAAGACTCTTGGGTATGCTTATATATGCACATATATGCTATTTTGGATGTATTTTTTATATAAAATTACCTAGGAAAAAATTGGGTATCAACAACCTCAAGATTGAACTAAAAAACATCACACATTATTTATAACTCGCTCATTTATTCTAACACAGAGGTCAAGCATTATCTTTCCTTCGTGAATCCAGTTCCCTCACACAAAAAATAGAGAGTAGTTCTACAAACAATAAACATTAATAAAAATTAGGAAATAAAGATAGAAAGAATTCACTCACTCTCAGAAATAACATATATATGCCACGAAAGACGTAACATAGGATTGCCCGTAGTGTACTACTTTACTAATGAAGCTTATTCAGTCAAGGATCAAGTAGGAATTTAATTGGTCGTAATGTAGACTGTGGGATGGGTAGGATACATTTGGATATAAGAGTGATTACATCTCCCTAAGAATTTTAATATATATAATTAATCGTTCAAAACTTCACACTTATGTCAAACCATAACTCTACCTTCACATCAATATACATTAACTCCCTAACTCTTTAAGCAGAAACACATCAAGAGATACCACTATCAAGGAGTATTTGCACTACAATACAACTATTGTTTTTGCACTTCAGGTGGCTCTTACTTTTTCAATACAGTGCACCTTTTTTCTTATTTCAATAGTTCCACTCAAAAGCCAAACCAACCACCCCACACTTCAACTTTAACAAAGTTCATAACCAATTCAAGTGCTCACAAGAAGTAAAAGGTTTAAATAGATGGTCAATTCAAACAAATAGGTAAGGATTGTACTGTGATTGCAAAAGAAACAAGATTACAGGCCCAAAGGGGTTAACTAAGATAAAGAACAATTAAGTGGTTAAAAGCATATAACTGGCTCAATAAAGAAATGCCTATATCACTTCAAAGGCTGAATAAAATTACTATTTCGCTTTGCAAATACATAGGACAAGTTCTAGACACTAATTGCAATGCACATAATGACATCAAACCTCACACACAAGGCACATGACTCACTCAAGATTGGGCTATCAAGACACTCTAGTCAAATAAGTTAAGCAAAGTTAAGATCATGCAATTTAAGGTGCTTATTAAAAAGTCAAAAATTAAGCCTAAGCGTCACAACTAAAGCACTCACTATTCTCAAGGCATAATAGAGTCAAGAGATATTGTCTTCCATTCAAATCATATCTTAAGGTGCCTACTCCTAACAAAAATAAAAACTAAATACATCCCAGTTCAATCAAAACTCTTGGAAACTGTGGCACAAAGAAAAACCAAGGGGGAATTAATACATTATCTAACAAAAAGAAATCTTTTTATAGTTTTCTTTCGACTTTAATCCCCCAAGAAACCCGTTGAATGATATCGATCGTCGAAAAAATCGAAAATTTTAAAATTTTTATGTATTTTTTTATATCTCTAAAAACTGTAACTAACAAAAATAAAACTACAACTAACAAAAAGAAAACTCATATACATACATGCGAATATCCCCACCCACACTTTAAATGGTGGCATGTCCCCATAACACATAAAGAAAAATGCAAAGGTGAAGAAAACTCCCCTGAACAAGTCAGTTCGCGTCGGAGACGGTATATGGGTCTAGATGACAAGCCCGTCTAAGTGCATGCAGCCATGCCATAATCTTCTTCTCGGATTTGGCATTTTGTGTAGCAAGGGCGTCCACTCGAGCTTGCAAATCCATGACGGAAGTACGAATCCCCGCCATCTCTTACTCTAAAGCGCTCATTCTTGTTCCCATCTGCCGTGTGAAGGTTCCCCAACACCTTGCTCATGTGGTAGGGAGGTAGCAACATTCTCACCGTGCACTTTATTTCCCTCGTTAGGCGCATCAAATTCCTCACCATCTGCCTCAGCAGGCCTGGCAGGTTCCTTCCCAATTACAACTTTATCATCTCGAAATTTCTGTTCGCGCTTGACTTTCCCATCCGTGGCTGTGTTTTTTGGTACTGGTGTCTCATGACATAACTGAGTGACTAATGAGGGGAAGAAGAACCCATACCTCTGCTCAGGATAGAGAATAAGCATATCATCTTGAATGACCTAAGCCACATCAAAATCGTGGCCATTGATAAAGCATCAAATCAGAGCAGCCCGGGGACCATTCACCTTAATGGTGTTACCTGAAGGCAGCATGCGGTTATTAATTATGTACAACCAGCACTTCCCCTCAAAGGTAATTGAAGCCGAGTGAAATTTGTCCCCTCTTTCAGCCGCACTACATCCTTCTCAAGTACGCAAATGATTGCAAAGAACAGACGCCACAGGTATGGTTTTCTACTGCACATGGAGTAGTAGTCATATGTATCAGGGTCTTCCACATGCTCCGGCAAGTGATATGCCCTTTGGATGGCCTCCTTGGAAAAGTCCTCTCTTTTTTAGGACTGTGCAGACATGGTCTCCATGTGTCAGGAAGTTTGCATAATACTCCCAAACAACCATTAAGTTTGCCACATCAGGTTCTTCAAATAATACCCCTAAGCCTCGCCTGAACAATTCATTATACACTCTAGGACAGTCATTTTGGAGAGACTCAATGTCAACTCCCCTTTCTTGTATGTGCTTTTTGCTTGCCTAGTTTTGAAATCATTCTAGTGCTTTCCAGGAAACAAACTTGTTCTAATCATACATGTGAGAGGATGTAGAAGCTCGCGACCGGGACATGCACGCTTGAGCACTTGTAGAGGCACCTGAAGTTTTTCTTCTCTTAGAGGGTGCCATAGTACTTGTAACAAACCACAAACTATCAGCTAATGAATCACTTGGTGAACCAAGAGAGGCTATTCAAACTTCACGGCACACTTGGTCACAATATTATACCCTCAATCTCATTGTTTCATTTACACAGACACTTAAACTGCTCAACTGTTCCTAAACTCCCACAAAGCAATTTTAGCCCTAGATAGACTAAGGATACACCATTTTTCTCCTAGCAACTATATGGTCAAACTCCATGGTAAAACTCTACGTCCACTCACACGAGAAGGAGAAAAAAAGAAAAAACCAAAACAAATTTATACACACAAACAAAATAAGACAAAATTAAAATAATAAAAGAGAGAAAGCATCTCACTTACCTAATGGACCTCTGGGGAAGAGAGCTCCTGAGGATGGGTGAAGGGAGAAGAGTAGGGGAGTGTTTTGGTATTGTTTTTTACAGAGAGAGATAATAGAGTGAAAAGGCAAGCTAGGGCTCATTTTGTGTAAGGGGGAGGAAAAGGAGAAAATTTAGAATTGTAGGTTTTGAGGGGTGTCCGAAATTAAAAGGAAAAAGTAAAACTTACTTGTTCACGGTCGGGTCATCTCGTGCACAGCCCTACAACTTTTGCATAATACTGGTAAATATGCACGGCCAAGTGCGCGGTCAACCCTTCAGGTGTGCGGCCTACTTGTACCGCATTGACTGACTTTGTCTTTTGCACGACGATATGCGCGAGGTGTACCACCAGATGCACGGTCACACACAAATACATTCAATGGAGACCTTTTTGACACTTCAGTTCCGTCCGTCCACAACATGTTCCTTCCTGCACCTATCACGTCATAATTAACAATTATTTCTATCTATTCTATGCTATAAACAAAAGTGAAAAATCTAACTAGTAGAAGAGTTAGAGGTAATTCTAAGTTATAGTCGTCAGCTTGACTCAACCGGGCATCCTAAACTAATTTTGATGCTCGAGGATTGTTGAGAAAATACGCCAGCAAGATACGGTTTTAGAATCTTCCCATTCACTTTGAAACTCTTTGTTCAGTCCATGTTCTGAATTTTAATTGCCCCATATGGTGATACATGTTTCACCACATACGGTCCCGTCCATCTAGACTTAAATTTTTCGAGGAACAATCTGAGTCTACTATTGAATAGTAAGACTTCATCCATTCATGAAACTCCTTTGGTTTAGGCAAACGATCATGTCGCCTTTTAGTCTTTTCCTTGAAAATTCGTGCATTTTCATACACATCCAATCTAAACTCCTCCAATGCACTCATTTGCGCCAACGTGTGTTCACCTGCAAGACTAAGATTAAGATTAAGCATCTTAATTGCCAATAAGCTTTTTGTTCTATCTCAACACATAGGTGACACGATTTTCCATACACTAGTTTGAAAGGTGAAGTCCCTATGGTTGTTTTGTACACAGTTCTGTACCATAGCTTCCTCCAACTTTATAGACCAATCATTATGAGAAGCACTGGCCATCTTTTCAAGAATTCATTTAAGTTCATGGTTAGCCACTTAAACTTGCCCACTAGTTTGGGCATGGTACGGGGCTCCTGTTTTGTGTGTGACCCCATACTTGGACTATAGTGCAGCAAACTGCTTGTTCACAAAGTGTGACCCATTATCGCGGATAATCACTCGAAGTGTCCCAAAGCGGGTAAGGATGTTTTTTTTATGAACTTACACACTACCCGAGTATCATTGGTCCTAGTAGGGATTGCTTCGACCCAATTAGAGACATAGTCAACGGCTGCTAGGATAAACTCATAAGAATGTGACGATGGGAACAGACCCATTAGGTCCATGCCCCAAACATAAAAAATTTCACATACTAAAATGGAGTTGAGAGTCATTTCGTCCCTCTTGCTAATATTACCTACCCTTTGACATTTTTCACATGCCGCTACATATGCTCTTCCTCTTTGTACAAAGTAGGCAAAAAGAAACCGGCTTACATGACCTTTGCTGCAGTGCAATTTCCACCATAGTGTCTTGCAGCTGCTCCATCATGACAATAAGGCAGAATGTTTTCCATCTCTCCTTCGGGCACACATCTTCAAATCACACCATCTGCATGCAGTTTAAACAAGAAAGGGTCATTCAAAAAATTAACTTTTTACCTCATCTTGAAGCTTCCTTCTTTGATCACGAGAAAGTTCACAATGTATTTATCCACTAGCCAAAATTTTGCTACATCAGCATACCAAGCTGCCCTTTCAGAGACCGTAACAATGGAGAAAATTTGCTCATCAGGGAGTTCTTCACTTATTTGAATTATTTCAACCGGAGGTCTATCAAGTTAAGATAGATGATCAGTGACTTGATTTTCTGTTCCCTTCCTATCTTTAATCTCCAAGTCAAACTCTTGGAGCAACAGTACCTGTTGCATTAGACGCGTCTTGGACTCCTTCTTACTCAACAGATATTTCAAGGCTGCGTGATCAGTGTGTACAATCACCTTGCTCCCCACCAAGTATGATATAAACTTGTCAATGTTGATACCTAATTTTTTTCTATGTATTTTTATACTCAACATACTTTCAAAATAGCATGTGTATGCATATATAAGCATGCCCAAGAGTTTTGATATTTTTTCCTAATTTTTAAAGATTTTAAAATCGATTTATTACCCATTTTTTAGCGGTATAAAATCAGTAATTATTCCCAAAAATTATCCTTTTTGTGATTAACTTATTTTATTCTCATATTTACACCAACATATAATTAAGATGATTTTTGTATATTTTTACGAATTTATTTGGTATTTCTAAAGCTAAATTACATATAATTACAATTATATCCCATTTTACGATTAACAACATTTTGCAATTATAAAATTATTTCCAATTTTTTTGGATTAATATTTATATATTACTAATTAGTTCGGTGCTTTTAATCTGGTTTTAAAATCATTATTGCTATTTTATAAAATAAAAAGGGGAAAATTGGCTATTTAACATCTAGCCCATTTCTATTTCAATTATAGCCTCATTTCCTATCAATTTTAACCTCAATTTAACCCCCAATTCAGCCCCAAATTAAAACCTACCCAATTCGTAAATCACCCAACCTACGACCCAATTAATTTAACCCGCCCGGCCCCCTTTCATCATGGTCGTTGATCTCTGAAATCAACGACCCTTATTCATCCTTTCCTTTTTTAATTCACAAACACCCCTAAACTTAAATCACTTTCACTCACCCGCCGCCTCTGAAATCCCTCACCTCTCAAACTCTCTCGAACTCTCCCGAAACCCTAATCATCTCCAACTTGTTTTTACCATGTTTCCACCGGAATCCATGGCATTCCAGGTCATGGATGGCATGTACTCACTCTCTCTCACCATTAAACCTAAGTTGCTCGAGGTTCTGGAGCCTGATCTCAGTGACTCTCTTAAGATCTTTCTCAGATCTGTAGATCTATGGCCTTTCCGGCCATTATTCCAGCGTGTTCAAGCAATATGAGTCTTTCCGATTCAGGATCCGACTTTCCTCAAGACCTTTCTCGTTCTAGGGTTTTCTCTACAACTCTAAGCCGTTTGAGGTTGTGTACTTGCTTATTTCTTTTAGATCTGTGACATGCATGAGCGTTATCTGACGTTTTAAAGGGTTTCTTCAAATTTCCTCTTTTAAATCGTTCAATTCCAATTTTAGGATTTCTGAAAATATTTCTTCAAATGTTTTCTGATTCTTCCTGTTCTTTCTTTATGTGTGTTTTTATGCTCATATGTGTTCTTCTTATTATGCATAAGTTTGCTCTTTTGTTTCTTTTCTATTATGCAAGACTCTTCTATTTTTCTGTTGTTGCTCTTATGCTCGCATGTTGATTCATATTTTTTTCCTCACCCTTTGCTATATGTGTTTACGTTTGAATCTTGGATTTTATCATTTTACTGAGTTCTGTTTGCATATTTTTTCTCTACTGTTGTTTGAAAATTCACATTATCTCTGTCTTCTGAACTTGTTTGTGTATGTGTGTCTCTCATAAGTCTTTGAAAGAGATTTCTAAGCCTTTTTTAAAGGCCTTGTTTTCTTACCTCTGACTCTATTCGAAACCCTAGGTTTTGGGGTTTCTTTGACAAGTGGTACTAGGGTTTCACTTTGGGACCCTAGGCATTCAGGCTCACTGTGAATCTGTAATTAAACTCGAATCTCTTTGGCTTGTGACTCTGGGAGTTTCAGTGTTAAACTCTTTTTCTAAATAACCTAACGACTCTTTTTGATTGATCTGTGTGTTTATATATATGATAAATATTTCTTTAAAAAGGCTTTTTTTTACCAACTAAGTGATTGATTCTGAAACCCCTTTATAAGGCTGATAAATTGCCACTGATTTTTCTTCGATTGAACCTCATTTACCTTTCTTGACTTGGTTCATTCAATCGAACTTGCAGTTTTTGGTTTCATGGTTGTTTAATTGATTCCTTTACCATATTTGGCACAAACCATGTACCATTGATTGTTTTCCTTAAATAATTTCTATGTACTTACCCCTTTTGTACTACTTTGAAAGGTTTAATTAGAAATTTCTTTCTTTAACTAATTTCTACCCGTTGGAATCAAAATCTCTTAACCAAAGGGAGACTGATTTAAATGATTTCTTTACCTCTCTTACTGGTTCTCCTTGCACTATAAAATGGATTGAACTTCTGCACTTTATGCAAGACCTGACTTTACATCAACACTCCCAATTGAATACTTTTGCATCTATACTTCAAGTTCAATACTTCGAACTTCTTACTTTCAACTCACACATTTACCTTACTAATTTGAATTCAACGGTCTGTATTGCTTGAGATCTTTTAGAACTGTTGTGCTTGCAACTTGGCTTTTCAAAGACTACTGTTTTCTTACTTGTTTTCCTTTGAAACTGGTATGTCTTTTATTTAATTTTCTCACTCACCCCTATGTGTTTACTTCATAGTTTCAGAATACTTGTTTGCTACTTGTGTTCAGGGATTTGTGCTAATTATGTTCCTTCATTTCATGGCCTGTGAATCCTTTATTATACGCTTCATGGCCCAAAACGTCATGGTCTGAGGACGTCGTCCTACCCATCTGAAGACAGCATTCATGGTCCAATGGGAACTTGCATCACGTTTAAATTTACACACAATATATGTTGGTATTATTCACTTGCAGGTACACCGGCTAGATACAACCGTCTCAGCAGGAGTGATGCCGCTCCAGTTCCCGCAGCCTATCAGACTCCGACCATCCTTCTCAACCTGAACATCACGTCCGTCTTTTGAAATCTCCATCGGCATAGTCCGCGAATGGATCCTGAACTACATATGGCATGATTCCTGTAAGACCAGGGATATGTAGGCAGCTTAGGAACCAGAGCTCGGTCAAAATTCTTCAAATCATTTCATTCGGTCAAAATTGGCCATCATATCTTTACCCGACAACTCTTTCATCATTCCCAGGTAAAGAGGGACATTTGTTGATACCCAATTTTTTCCTATGTATTTTTATACTCAAAATACATTCAAAATATCATATGCATATATAAGCATGCCCAAGAGTTTTGGTATCTTTTCCTAATTTTTAAAGATTTTAAAACTGATTTATTGCCAATTTTTTAGCAGTATAAAATAAGTAATTATTCCCATAAATTATCCTTTTTGTGATAAACTTATTTTATTCTCATATTTACACAAAAATATAATTAAGGTGATATTTGTATATTCTTACGAATTTATTTGGTCTTTCTAAGGCTAAATTGCATATAATTGTAATTATAACCTATTTTACGATTAACAATATTTTGCAATTATTAAATTATTTCCAGTATTTTTGGATTAATAATTATATATTACTAATTAGTTTAGTTCTTTTAAGCTGGCTTTAAAATCATTATTTCTATTTTATAAAATAAAAAGGGGAAAATGGCTATTTAACATCTAGCCCGTTTCTATTTCAATTATAGCCTCATTCCCTTTCAATTTAAACCTCAATTTAACCCCCAATACCGCCCCAAATTAAAACCTACCCAATTAATTTAACCCCCACAAATTTTCCTTCGATTGAACCTCATTTACCTTTCTTGACTTGGTTCACTCAATCGAACTTGCAGTTTTTAGTTTCAAGGTTATTTAATTGATTATTTTACCATATTTGGCACAAACCGTGTACCATTGATTATTTTCCTTAAAAAATTTCTATGTACTTACCCCTTTTGTTCTACTTTGAAAGGTTTAATTAGAAATTTCATTCCTTAACTAATTTTTACCGGTTGGAATCAAAATCCCTTAACCAAAGGGAGACTGATTTCAATGATTTATTTACCTCTCTTACTGGTTCTCCTTGCACTATAAAATGAATTGAACTTCTGCACTTTAAGCAAGACCAGACTTTACATCTACACTCCCAAATGAATACTTTCGCATCCATAATTCAAGTTCAATAATTTGAACTTCTTACTTTCAACTCACACATTTACCTTACTAATTTGAATTCAACACTCTTCATTGCTTGAGATCTTTTAGAACTGTTGTGCTTGCAACTTGGCTTTTCCAACACTACTGTTTTCTTACTTGTTTTCCTTTGAAACTGGTATGTCTTTTATTTAATTTTCTGCCTCACCCCTGTGTGTTTACTTCACGGTTTCAGCATCCTTGTTTACATTACTACTTGTGTTCAGGGATTTGTGCTAATTATGTTCCTTCCTTACCTTTTCTATTGTGAATCCCTACCCATATTCCCTTCTATGTGTTTGAGTTATGGTTTTTGGCCTAGCAGTATCCTAATTACTACCCAGGCCATAACCTAATCCACAATGGATCCTAACTCCTAAGTTGGCTAACGGGGTGGTCAAGGGTGTGCCAACATTCCCAATTGCTGGGCATGACCACCAGCCTGCCATGGCTCTCCATGATTCCCCCTCTATGGACATACACTTATTCTTAGACCCTTAAGTTCTGCCCCTCTCTTATGAGCCTTGCTTTGGGACCTTGAGTTCCCTCTAAACTTGGAAATCTGAGGGATGGCATTTCCACACTGCACTATGATCTTAATTCTGCAATGTGTTTCAGGTGTAAGCACTGCCCTGAGCCCTTTGAGACTCTTGGGAACTTTGACACATCCCAAATATGAGAAAGACTTTTGGAAATCTGATCCTGGAAGATAATTTATCTCATATTGTTGGACTTTGGGTCTGAATTAGGCTGTTTGGATGTAGCTGGAACTTCTGATGTAACTTTTACATTTCCTTTGTAATTCATTTGGGTCTGTAATAATAATTGAGGATGGCTAGTGAAAAGGGATGGGGATGAACGCATACAAAAGGTAGAAAAGTTGCCTATAGGTTATTTATAATTTCTGCATTCTGCACTTAATAAAAGTCATGCCTATAATTTCTGCATTTTGCATTTCAGAACTCATGCCTACAAGATTTCCTGCATCGTATAAATTATGCCTATAAGCTTTTTTGCATTTCTGCAATTCTGCGTCGTAGAAATTATGCTTATAAGTTTTTCTACATTTCTACATTTTAGAAATTATGTCTATAAGTTCTGCATATAGAAATCATGATCTTAGGTTTCTGCACTTCTGCATGTACATATTGCTAGGCAAACAGTCTCAGGTTTAATAAATAACCAACTTCGCCTAAATACCATGCCTATAGGACTCTTGCATTTATGTAATCGTTTAAAACCAATTACGCTTAGAAATCATGCCTATAGGAATAATCAACTGAACCAGCTTTGTCTAGTTCATTTACGAGTCTTAAATCAGTCATAAGGTCGTCAAAATCTGCAGAACTTTTGTTTATAAAACTAACAACCTTTTCCCTAAAATCAGTACGCTCTATTAGATGTCATGCCTATAGGTCTCACTTAGGCAAACTATTAGGTAATTAATTGCGCCAATTTTGATAAACTACTATGAGCACGTGATTTTTGCTTCACGAAAATTACTCCAAAAGAAATCGAAAAATAAAGCAAATTGTCTTTGGGTACAATTTTGAGAATTTGGCGTGACATTTGGGATAATTATTCTTGTCCGTGAATGTTCCTCTTGTTTAATTAATGGAAAAATACAAAAATACATTTTACATGCATATTTAGGGTTTAATTGTGTATTTAGGAACTAATTAAACCATAGTTTGGTTTTAAAAGAAATAAAATCACAAAATATGTATTTGTTCTATTTTTTATCAATTAATGCACAATTGCGTGATTTTTGTTTCTAATTGGTGTTAAATTTTGTGTGTTAATTGTTGTTTAAGGGTTAATTAATATTTCTGTAGGTTAATTTTGGTATTACAAATTAACATAGAATTTTTGTTAATTGTTAATTAAAAGAAGAAAAAAAAAGAAAAGAGTTGAAAAAATGAAGCAAATCAGATTTGGGCCAAAATTTAAACCCAAAGCTAGGCCCAAGACGAACCCAGGCACCCGGTCCAGATGGCCTAATCTCTCAGAGGCCCAAACGATGCCGTTTAGGCACCTTCAATCTGAGCCGTTGATCGAACTGATCGAACGGTCCAGTGCAGCTCCCGTCCAAGCTCAAACGACGCTGTTTCATGTGAGTCAATCTAAGCCGTCCATTCCTATTGATCTAATGGCTCCAAGGCCTCCCCTATACTCGAACCATTTCGTTTAAGACCGACCCAGTCTCAATGAAAGACCAAACATTGCCGTTTTGTTTAAGTGACAAATCCGGGTCGTTGATCATTAATGATCCAACGGCCAAGATTGAATCCTCCCCGTCCTATATAAGATTAATCTCTCATCCCAGCTTCCCCAATCCAAACACCCCCCCACCACTATTTTTCTTCTCTCTCACTCAGAGACGACCTAGGGCGGAACCCTAGCCTCCATGTGATTCCTCCGCTTGAAACCTGGCGGCAACAATGCCGCCGGCCACAAAAATTACACCCTAAAGCCTTCTCACCACCCCTAATCGGATTCCAATGGTCGTTGGTTTCCAATCTTCCCCAAATGTCTTGAATCTTCATTTGAAGGTTCGAGCCAAACTGAAACCTACCCCAATCCACCCCAAAATCACACCCTGGCACCCCCTGACCTCCCTCATACCCTAAACAATGTTGGTTCCGTTCGAATCCAGCTAAAACCCTTCAAGCCCCAATTTGAGATGTAAGAACCCTAAAAATCCAAAGGTGGGAATTTGTCCAAATTAAATAAGTTTTGGGTGTTCAATCGACCTTAGCCGGAGTGTTCTCGGTTGAAAACACCCGGTTAAGGTCCGTTCGACCCCAAAAGTTCAAGTCAAAGGATCGACCTGAGTTTGTCTAATTTTCTGATCTCTGAGGTATTTTTCCCCTTTCCCTTTCGTTCTATTTTTTTTTTGTAACTGTTATGTGTTTAATTTTAGTTATAATCTAGTTTTGTCTTCTTCCTCTTCTTCTTCAGACCTTTTATTTGGTCAATTGTTCTTCTGTTATTAACCGAGTATGTGGTAAACCATGAAAAATCAATTGAACAATGTCGTCGATTTGTTAGGTTCCTTATAAGTTCCCTGTTTTGTCAAAGCCACTGAATCACTTGTTGGTCTGTTCTTATTCTGTTTGTTTGTGTTTAATTACTATATGTAATCGATTGTTTAAATGTCGTTGTTTAGTTTGATTAAAAGAAAGAAGAAATATGATAAATAGTTTTATTTTTGACTCATTCCAGTGTTTATCATTTTTGCTTCTTTTCTGTTCTGATTTATGTGATTGAGATGAATTTGTTGAATGTATCCAATTGTCTCCTTGAACCAAACTGATTTGCTCACTTGAATGTCACCCCTTTTTTGCATATTGTCCACATGAACCTCGTTCCTCTATTCCTTCTGCTTGAATCATTTCTGTGTTTGAATAGGATTGAGAATTGGTTATAACTGTATAATCTGATAGTTAATAATCAAGTGTTAGCTGTAATTCAGAGGGGTTTAAATACAGATGTTTAAGGCTTAGGGAAAAACAGTAATTCATAGGGGTTAAGGGGTAATTTTGGGATTTAACAGGGTCTAATTAGTTTTAACTTTAGGGGTCTGTCAAGTTGATTAATAGATACCCTTATTTTAATACTAATGGGGGACATAACACAAGGGAATAGGGTTTAATAAGAATACTCTAATGCCCCATAACTCTTGATTAATACAATGGAAATAAGCATGGGGAACCAATAACTTGCATCAAGAGAAGGCCTTAAGGCATGGGAATCAGAGGGGTATGGGCAGAGCTTAAGGTCTGAGTATTCCCAGGCAGTGTTAGGTGCCTGTTTTAGGCTATAAATAGGCTCACTTGAGACTAAGAAAGGGCTGGAATTTTAAGATAAAAACTCTAGAGATATAGAGTTGAATAAGCTGGCTTATTACCTGAAAGAGTTCAAAATGAGAGTTAAATTGGCTAGTCTTTCAATCTTAAGAGGTCAGTTTAGTTCGAGAGTTAAAAGAGAGTGTCGAGTTCTAAAAATTGAAAAGAACAAAAGACAAGAAGTCTACTGTTTCACTGCATTGTTGAGTGAATCTCTGCCTTCTATTTTTGGTTCTAGTTTTATTCATGGGTCACTGATTCCATTTTGTATTGCTGGGGTTCCGAGTGGTATTCGTGGGTTTGCTATTTGGTTATTTGCCGCTGTTTCATTGGGTGTTGCTGGAATCCTGCTGGTTTTTTATAAATCTGTTACTGGGCCAATCTGTTATTGAGTTGCTGGCTGTTATCGCTGCTGTTGCTGACCTCTTTTCCTCTTCTTATTGTTCTCAAATTTCCAGGTATTTGCTTCTTTCCTGATGTATTGGTGCTGATTTAAAGTGGAAATGTAAAAAATGGAAAACGCTTACCATTCTTGCCTCTTGAACCTTACCTGTTTGGACTCCATGTACTAATGCCTATATATTTTAGACAAAATAGCTTAATGTAGTGTAGTTCTGATTTTTATACAACTATGTAATCGGACTGAAATCAGAAATAGACGTTTGGACTGATTAGCTTATAGATTGGTGATATTCACCAACCTTGATGTAGTATGGTTTACTTGTGTAGTTTAAATTCTGAAAAAAAAAATAAAATAGTTTGAAGCATGAGAAGAATTCAAGAGTTATGATTTTATCTTGTAGTAGCAAGCAGAGAAATGAGCAATTAATTAGGACATGAACAGTAGTCCAAGGCTATTAATTAGGATATGGGTATCAATTTAAGGAAAGCATTACGACATTTGTTTTCAATAGTAAATTCAGTAGTTCAGCTTTAAAATCACATATATTTGAATATTGATCTAGTAAGGTTAATTTGAATCAATCAATCAGTTGCATCATATTTTGGCAATACCACGCTTCCAGCTCGATTTAAACAACCTAAAACGATCCGTTTGCATAATTTGAGTAATCCTAGTGATCATTTGTTCAATTGGAATTAAGGCTGGGATCGACAGCCCACTTCGGATAGTTTGGGCCTCTGTGCCATCCTCAAATGGCCCAGGTCTTGCTCTTGATTACATGTTCATTTGGACCTGGGCCCAGGCATATGTTTGGCCTGCTCTTTTAAGCATATTTGAATAACTATTCTTTGTATGGTTAAGAATCAAAAAATCCAAATGATTTCCTGAACCCCAAATGTAGTAGTAGTATTAGAACTAATAATAAAATTAGGACTTTTTCTTTCATTTTTAGAGACGAACAAAAATAGAAAAATGTAGTCACTTTAGGATTATCCTTTTAAAATAAACGAGACGAGCCTCACAAAATAGAATCCACAAGTTGTGGGGCCCTCATGAATGTATATAATAACTACTTAGATTTCGGGAGTGGCCGTTTAGCGAATTTTACGGCCTTCCCCAAATAATAACGCAATAGTCTCTTTAGGCGCGTGTTTAATAATCTTACTTCCTTAAAATTCGTGTGTGCATTTCATGCGACCCAAATCCAAATCCTAAAACGTTGGATAAAATGTGTTTCGGATTGCGGGTGCATTTCATGTGATGCGATCCAAAGACATATTTTAAACGACGTTCAATTTTCCTTAAAAATAATAATAAAAGCGTTTTACGGTTAAAAGTGGCACATAAGTTGTAACATGTTTTAAAAATCAAATAAATAAATCGAATACAACAGTTGAGCGACCATGCTAGAACCACGGAACTCGGGAATGCCTAACACCTTCTGCCGGGTTAACAGAATTCCTTATCTGGATTTCTGGTACGCAGACTGTTAAATAGAGTTAAACCTTTCCTCGATTCGGGATTCAACCTGTGACTTGGGACACCATAAATCTCCCAAGTGGCGACTCTGAATCTCTTAATAAACGAATCCCGTTTCGATTGTCCTTTAATTGGAAAAAACTCCCCTTACCATGCCCTTCGCAGGGTGCGGTAGCGCCAAAAGGAGGTGTAACAGCTCTGGCGACTCTTCTGGGGATCGAACCCAGAATCTCTGGTTCAGGGTTCGAGAATTCGAGCTTGGTATATTTGTTGTATTTGGATTGTATATTATCTGATTTTCTACATGTTTCTTGCTATTTGTGCTAAATGTTTTACCGCTTTGATATTATTTGAACTGTATATATACTGTGCCGAAACCCGTCTCCTCTATGAGTCTTCTAAATCATGAAGAAGGGTGCACTTCGTGTGACTTCTTTTCTGTATAGAGTCTATTCCAATTTTAGAACGAGGTTCAGATAAGTTGCAAAGCCGGTGAAGCTTCTGTATTCCCGGTATGCTGCCTCCCCCTCGGCTCGAGTTGTCCGCTCGGGTAAGCCAGGTTTAGAACAAACACCCAGATTTTAAGCCTAGAATAACAAAGCCTCATGCCGGATCCCTAGTAGGAACGTTTATTTGCATAATGTGCATTTGACTTAGGGGACTCAACACAAGGGTTGGGTCCGTCTAGGACAAGCAACCTGAAGTGAAAAGACCATCCTGCTGCATCCTGTTTGGTTTATGCATTTATTTGTTCAGACTTGCATGCAGACCGGCTTACGAAAATTGGGAATGCTAGAAAATCGTGGAAAAGGAAAATAGCAGTGTATTTTTAGAAAAACCAATGCCCAAGTAATGTCGAAACCCCGCCAAAAATTTGAAAAAAAAAAGAAAAAAAAAAGAAAAAGTGGTGTTTTCGAAAAGATATGAGTCTTGTTTTTAAATCTAGTTCATTTTTCCTTGCCCGAACTACGTCAGTTTGATTCTCGCCGGATGTGAGATACGTAGGCAACCGTCATCGGGTCCAACTTCCTCTTTTGCAAACAATAACCAGAAAATGTCAAAAATTTAATTATAAATCAAGTGAGGCTGCTTTTGTCAAAAGTAGCCAAATGTTCCCGAAAGGGACACCGGAAGGGACACCGGAAGGCTAACTTTGCGTAAACAACCACTTTTGGTCATTCTTTCAGAGTTTTGACTGGTTGACCCTCACAGCCTTAAAATCTTCATCACCGAAGTGCTGAAGGCCCGTGTTCGAAAAATCAGATCCTTCTTTGTAAATAAGAAAATAGTCAAATCATTTTTGAGTCAAATAAATTATTACTTTTTTTTTAAATCGCCTTAATAAATGTTCAGCATGAGCACAAGTTAAAATAAACCCATCACCGTCTTTAGCGAGGTCCCTGTCCAGCTCCATATATGGTGGAACGATTTGGAAAAAAGTAGCAAAGAAATAGTGGTCAGAATCTTGGGGGGTCTCATCAGTCTACTGAATGTCAGGGCA
>MU735738.1:39876-65250 GCA_026770625.1 Nicotiana glauca
TCATTAATGAAAAAAAAGAGAAAAAGAAAGAAAAATAATAACAAAAACAAAGTCACAAGAAATAGAAAGGAATCAAGTGAACTACGTTCGACCTGATTCCTCAAAGAGGATATGTAGGCGCCTCACGGCTCGGTCAAAGTGTAATAAAAATCAAAAATCCCCCAAGCAAGAAAACTGGGGCAGAAGTTATGTTTTAAAATTTTGGAAAAAGTTTGATTCCGAGAGTGGTAATGTTTTACCCGTCGAAGTTATTTCAAAATTTTGATATCCTTTTCTTCTATCCCCGCATAAAAAACCATGTTGATGTCCAAAAAGACCTTCCGATCAGTATCCGAGAGGTGCCAAGTCAGGTAAATGAAAGCTGAGAATAACACACTAATCCCTGACTGAATGAGGATCATGAGCTGAAGGAATTGATAGCCAAAAGAATCCCCAGTGGAGAGAATCTTATCGGTAACACTCCAATCCCCAACGGAGAAAGAAAAATAAAATGAGAGAGTCTTATCGGTGAAAACCTTCACAAGCACCATAAGGCGACAAAAGCTGAGAGAAACAAAATGAGAGTCTTATGGTGAAAACCTTCACAGGCACCATAAGGCGACGAAAGCTGAGAGAAACAAAATGAGAGAGTCTTATGGTGAAAACCCTTCACGGGCACCATAAGGCGACAAAATCTGAGAGAAACAAAATGAGAGAGTCTTATGGTAAAAACCCTTCATGGGCACCATAAGGCGACGGGAGTTGAGAGAGATGAGAGAGTCTTATTATTGAAAACCCCTTGAAGTGCACTATGAGGCGACAAGATAAGATTGGCGGAAAGGATCCGCATTTGGCAAAGAATGGGGTGCCTGCTCATCCCCAGCAAAATGAAGCCAACAGAAAGATTGATTGATAAATAGACTGGGTCGGTTAGATCCGGAATGCACGACGTGATCGTTGGGACCGGTTATACCCTTCAGATAAGTTCTTTCTCTTTTTCTTCTTCTCTAGCATTCATTTAGAAAAACTTCTTCTTTGTCTTTTTCTATCTCTTGAATTCATCACCTTCTTTATTTAAAGACTTTTTCTCCAGCAATTTGTTTTTTAGAAAGATTTTTTCAGATCTTACTACCAATTGCCATTATGGTGCAAATCAAAATGCGAGCAGGACAAACCAAAGATAAGGGAAAATATGGTAAAAAATAGAAAAACAACAGTTGAGAAATTTGTAGATAAGGATCGTCGGGAAGAAGGAGCATCCCCGGCAGACTATCGACCAAAATTCCAAGAAGGTCAGACAACATAGGGCGGGGAAAGGAGAAAGGGAAAAACCATCCCCAGCAGAAATATCACCCCCAACAAATAACATCATTCCCCAACCAGTTTTGGAAACGTAGAGCAGGGAAAAGGAAAGGGAAAAACCGTCCCCAGCAGGAGTGGCACGACCACTCACCATGTTTTAAACTAAAAAATTTTATTTGATTTGAAGCAGGAAAAGGAAATGTTATTGATGGCGGAAAGACACGCCACACGGAAGATCACCAGAACTGGGGCAGAAATTTTTTTGCCATTGTTGAAAATTTTCTTGGAGGAACGAGGAAACCAATTCAAGTTATAAAACAAAGCAATTTCGAAGGAAGTTCGAAGGAATAAAGGTGTGAAGAGGCAAGGAAAGAACAATGCCGATAAACACTGTTTCAAAAGAAGAAGTCACGAGCCCGCCTGTAGAATGGAGGTTGTTATATTTAAGTTGAAGAAGTTAGGAGTCCGCCTGTAGAATGGGGGTTGTTAAATTTTAAGTTGTTGAAGAAGTCAGGAGCCCGCCTGTAGAATGGAGGTTGTTAAATTTTAAGTTGTTGAAGAAGTCAGGAGCCCGTCTGTAGAATGGTGGTTGCTTTATTTTAAGTTGTTGATGAAGTCTGGAGCCCGCCTATAGAATGGAGGTTGTTAAATTTTAAGTTATTGAAGAAGTCAGGAGCCCGCCTGTAGAATGGAGTATGTTATATTTTAAGTTGATGAAGTCAGGAGCCCGCCTGTAGAATGGAGGTTGTTTTATTTTAAGTTATTGATGAAGTCAGGAGCCCGCCTGTAGAATGGAGGTTGTTAAATTTTAAGTTGTTGAAGAAGTCAGGAGCCCGCCTGTAGAATGGAGGTTGTTAAATTTTAAGTTGTTGAAGAAGTCAGGAGCCCGCCTGTAGAATGGAGGTTGTTATATTTAAGTTGAAGAAGTCAGGAGTCCGCCTATAGAATGGAGGTTGTTAAATTTTAAGTTGTTGAAGAAGTCAGGAGCCCGCCTGTAGAATGGAGGTTGTTTTATTTTAAGTTGTTGATGAAGCCAGGAGCCCGCCTGTAGAATAGAGGTTGTTAAATTTTAAGTTGTTAAAGAAGTCGGAAGCCCGCCTGTAGAATGGAGGTTGTTTCATTTTAAGTTGTTGAAGAAGTCAGGAGCCCGCCTGTAGAATGGAGGCTGTTTTATTTTAAGTAGTTAAAGAAGTCAGGAGCCCTCCTGTAGAATGGAGGTTGTTTCATTTTAAGTTGATGATGAAGTCAGGAGTCCGCCTGTAGAATGGAGGTTGTTAAATTTTATGTTGTTGATGAAGTCAGGAGGCCGCCTGTAGAATGGAGGTTGTTATATTTTAAGTTGATGAAGTCAGGAGCCCGCCTATAGAATGGAGGTTGTTTTATTTTCAGTTGTTGATGAAGTCAGGAGCCCGCCTGTAGAATGGAGGTTGTTAAATTTTAAGTTGTTGAAGAAGTCAGGAGCCCGCCTATAGAATGGAGGTTGCTATATTTAAGTTGAAGAAGTCAGGAGTCCGCAGGTAGAATGGAGGTTGTTAAATTTTAAGCTGTTGAAGAAGTCAGGAGCTCGCCTGTAGAATGGAGGTTGTTTTATTTTAAGTTGTTGATGAAGTCAGGAGCCCGCCTGTAGAATGGAGGTTGTTAAATTTTAAGTTGTTAAAGAAGTCAGGAGCCCGCCTGTAGAATGGAGGTTGTTTCATTTTAAGTTGTTGATAAAGTTAGGAGCCCGCCTGTAGAATGGAGGCTGTTAAATTTTAATTCGTTGAAGAAGTCAGGAGCCCGCCTGTAGAATGGAGGTTGTTATATTTTAAGTTGTTGATGGATTCAGGAGCCCGCCTCGAGAATGGAGGTTGAATATCCTTTAAATTGATGATGGAGTCAGGAGCCCGCCTGGAGAATGGAGGCTCAATTATCTTTAATTTGTTGTTGAAGTCAGGAGCCCGCCTGGAGAATGGAGGCTGAATTACCTTTAAATTGCTATTGAAGTTAGGAGCCCGCCTGCAGAACAGAGTAACACATTTCAAGATCAAATCAGAAGTCAGTAAGGCGGAAGGTTACAACCAAAAATCCCCAGCATAACAAGTTTTAATGAAGGAAGCAGTATCCCCAGCGGACAGAACAAAATGATGAAACTTGTATTCAGAAAAAGCAAAAGGCCAGTGTCATACCCAGCAGTTTTCGCAAGAAAGAAGCACCGGAGGAAACACAAGTCGGCAAGAAAGCAAGGCAACAAGAGCAAGTTGAAGATAGATAAGATTTGTAGTTCCTAGTTAGTCTAGCTTTTCGTTTTCTTTTAGCAATGGTGTAATTAGGATATCGATAAGCAGTAGTAACGACATGCAGCAGCAGTAACAACAAAATTGCAGTCCCATGGTAGTCCCAGCTACCAAAACTTCCCAAACTACATTAACATGGTTCCCTTTTAGCCAGGGATATGTAGGAAACCTCTGAAGCAAGGGTTCGGTTAAATCTTTCAAAAAATGCTTCACACGGAGTATTCAAGCGGGCAAAAATCGCTCGTATCCGCTCACTTTATCTTTGCACGAAAACTCTTTGTATTTTCGAAAAAAGAGGGGTAGTTGTGAGCACGTGATTTTTGCTTCACGAAAATTACTCCAAACGAAATCAAAAAATAAAGCAAATTGTTTTTGGGTACAATTTTGAGAATTTGGCGTAACATTTGGGATAATTATTCTTGTCTGTGAATGTTCATCTTGTTTAATTAATGGAAAAATACAAAAATACATGTTACATTCATATTTAGGGTTTAATTGTGCATTTAGGAAATAATTAAACCATAGTTTGGTTTTAAAAGAAAGAAAATCACAAAATATGTATTTGTTCTATTTTTTGTCAATTAATGCACAATTGCGTGATTTTTGTTTCTAATCAGTGTTAAATTTTGTGTGTTAATTGTTATTTAAGGGTTAGTTAATATTTCTGTAGGTTAATTTTGGTTTTACAAATTAACGTAGAATTTTTGTTAATTTTTAATTAAAAGAAGAAAAAAAAAAAAAGAAAAGAGTTGAAAAAATGAAGCAAATCAGATTTGGGCCAAAATTTAAACCCAAAGCCTAGCCCAAGACGACCCCAGGCACCCAGTCCAGATGGCCTAATCTCTCAGAGGCCCAAACAATGCCGTTTAGGCGCCTTCAATCTGAGCCGTTGATCGAACTGATCGAACGGTCCAGTGTAGCTCCCGTCCAAGCTCAAAAGACGCCGTTTCATGTGAGTCAATCTAAGCCATCCATTCCTATTGATCTAACGGCTCCAAGGCCTCCCCTATACCCAACCCATTTCGTTTAAGACCGACCCCGTCTCAATGAAAGACCAAACGCTGCCGTTTTGTTTAAGTGACAAATCTGGGCCGTTGATCATTAATTATCCAACGACCAAGATTGAATCCTCCCCGACCTATATAAGATTAATCTCTTACCCCAACCCCCCTCCCCCAATCCAAACACCCCCCCCCCCCCACCACTGTTCTTCGTCTCTCTCACTCAAAGACGACCTAGGACGGAACCCTAGCCGCCATGTGATTCCTCCGCTTGAAACCCGACGGCAAAAATGCCGCCGGCCACTAAAATTACACCCTAAATCCTTCTCACCACCCCCAATCCAATTCCAGTGGTCGTTTGTTTCGAATCTTCCCCAAATGTTTCGAATCTTCATTTGAATGTTCGAGCCAAACTGAAACCTACCCCAATCCACCCCAAAATCACACCCTGGCACCCCCTGACCTCCCTCATACCCTAAACAACATTGGTTCCGTTCGAATCCGGCTAAAACCCTTCAAGCCCCAATTTGAGCCGTAAGAACCCTAAAAATCCAAAGGTGGTAATTTGTCCAAATTAAAGAAGTTTTGGGTGTTCAATCGACCTTAGCCGGAGTGTTCTCGATTGAGAACACCCGGTTAAAGTCCGTTCGACCCCAAAAGTTCAAGTCAAAGGGTAGACCTGAGTTTGTCTAATTTTCTGATCTCTGAGGTATTTTTCCCCTTTCCCTTTCGTTCTATTTTTTTTTTGTAACTGTTATGTGTTTAATTTTAGTTATAATCTAGTTTTGTTCATTACTTCTTCCTCTTCTTCTTCAGACCTTTTATTTGGTCAATTGTTCTTCTGTTATTAATCGAGTATGTGGTAAACCATGAAAAATCAATTGAATAATGTCGTTGATTAGTTCGGTTCCTTATAAGTTCTCTGTTTTGTCAAAGCCATTGAATCACTTGTTGGTCTATTCTTATTCTGTTTGTTTGTGTTTAATTACTACGTGTAATCGATTGTTTAAATGTCGTTGTTTAGTTTGATTAAAATAAAGAAGAAGCATGATAAATAGTTTTATTTTTGACTCATTCCAGTGTTTATCATTTTTGCTTCTTTTCTGTTCTGATTTATGTGATTGAGATGAATTTGTTGAATATATCCAGTTGTCTCCTTGAACGAAACTGATTTGCTCACTTAAATGTCACCCCTGTTCTGCATATTGTCCACATGAACCTCATTCCCCTATTCCTTCTACTTGAATCATTTGTGTGTTTGAATAGGATTGAGGATTGGTTATAGCTGTATAATCTGATAGTTAATGATCAAGTGTTAGCTGTAAGTCAGAAGGGTTTAAATACAGATGTTTAAGGCTTAGGGCAGAATAGTAATTCTCAGGGGTTAAGGGGTAATTTTGGGATTTAACAGGGTCTAATTAGTTTTAACTTAGTCTGTCAAGTTGATTAATAGATACCCTTATTTTAATACTAATGGGGTACATAACACAAGGGCATGGGGTTTAATAAGAATACTCTAATGCCCTATAACTCTTGATTAATACAATAGGAACAAGCATGGGGAACCAATAACTTGCATCAAGAGAAGGCCTTAAGGCATGGGAATCAGAGGGGTATGAGCAGAGCTTAAGGTCTAAGTATTCCCATGCAGTGTTAGGGGCCTGTGTTTAGGCTATAAATAGGCTCACTTAAGACTAAGAAAGGGCTGGAATTTTAAGATAAAAACTCTAGAGATGTAGAGTGTAATAGGCTGGCTTTTTACCTGAAAGAGTTCAGGAAGACAGAGATAAATTGGCTGGTCTTTCAATCTTAAGAGGTCAGTTTAGTTCGAGAGTTAAATGAGAGTGTCGAGTTCTAAAAACTGAAAACAACAGAAGACCAGAAGTCTATTGTTTCACTGCATTGTTGAGTTAATCTCTGCCTTCTATTTTTTGTTCTGGTTTTATTCCTGGGTCACTGATTCCATTTTTTATTGCTGGGGTTCCGAGTGGTATTCCTGGGTTTGCTATTTGGTTATTTGCCACTGTTTCATTGGGTGTTGCTGGAATCCTGCTGGTTTTTTATAAATCTGTTACTGGACCAATCTGTTATTGAGTTGCTGGTTGTTATCGTTGCTGTTGCTGACCTCTTTTCCTCTTCTTATTGTTCTCAAATTTCCAGGTATTTGCTTCTTTTCTGATGTATTGGTGTTGATTTAAAGTGGAAATGCAAACATGGAAAACGCTTACCTTTCTTGCCTCTTGAACCTTACATGTTTGGACTCCATGTACTAATGCCTAAATAGTTTAGACAAAATAGCTTAATGTAGTGTAGTTCTGATTTGTATACAACTGTGTAACCAGACTGAAATCAGAAATAGACGTTTGGACTGATTAGCTTATAGATTGGTGATATTCACCAGCTTGACATAGTATGGTTTACTTATGTAGTTTAAATTCTGGAAAAAAAAATTTAAAATAGTTTGAAGCATGAGATGAATTCAAGAGTTATGATTTTATCTTGTAGTAGCAAGTAGAAAATTGAGCAATTAATTAGGACATGAACAGTAGTCCAAGGCTATTAATTAGGATATGGGTATCAGTTTAAGGAAAGCATTACGACATTTGTTTTTAATAGTAAATTCATTAGTTCAGCTTTAAAATCATGGATATTTGAATATTGATCTAGTAAGGTTAATTTGAATCAATCAATCAGTTGAATAATATTTTGGCAATACCACACTTCCACCTCGATTTAAACAACCTCAAACGACCCTTTGCATAATTTGAGTAATCCCAGTGATCATTTGTTCAATTGGAATTAAGGCTGGGATCGACAGCCCACTTCGGATAGTTTGGGCCTCTGTGCCATCCCCATATGGCCCAGGTCTTGCTCTTGATTACATGTTAATTTGGGCCCAGGCATATGTTTGGCCTGCCCTTTCAAGCATATTTGAATAATTATTCTTTGTATGGTTAAGAATCAAAAAATCCAAATGATTTCCTGAACCCCAAATGTAGTAGTAGTATTAGAACTAATAATAAAATTAGGAATTTTTAGAGACGAACAAAAATAGAAAAATGTAGTCACTTTAGGATTATCCTTTTAAAATAAATCAGACTAGCCTCGTCAAATAGAATGCACAAGTTGCGGGGACCTCATGAATGTATATAATAACTACTTAGATTTCGAGAGGGGCCGTTTAGCGAATTTTACGGCCTTCCCCAAATAATAACGCGATAGTCTCTTTAGGCGCGTGTTTAATAATCTCACTTCCTTAAAATTCGGGTGTGCATTTGATGCGACCCAAATCCAAATCCTAAAATGTTGGATAAAATGTGTTTCGGATTGCGGGTGCATTTCATGTGACACGATCCAAAGACATATTTTAAACGACGTTCAATTTTCCTTAAAAATAATAATAAAAGCGGTTTACGGTTAAAAGTGGCACATAAGTTGTAACATGTTTTAAAAATTAGATAAATAAACCGAATACGATAGTTGAGCGACCGTGCTAGAACGACGGAACTCGGGAATGCCTAACACCTTCTCCCGGGTTAACAGAATTCCTTATCCGGATTTCTGGTACGTAGACTGTTAAATAGAGTCAAACCTTTCCTCAATTCGGGATTCAACCAGTGAATTGGGACACCATAAATCTCCCAAATGGCGACTCTGAATCTCTTAATAAATGAATCATGTTTTGATTATCCTTTAATTGGAAAAAACTCCCCTTACCATGCCCTTCGCGGGGTGCGGTAGTGCCAAAAGGAGGTGTGACAACTACATCCAGACAAGGCTAATTCGGACTCCTCATCTGAGAGATATGTGATGAATCAGTCTAGCCCACGCTTTTAATTTAATTCAGACCAAACCAGTATTTAAAGTCATGCTATATTTGCTCTTTTAAGTGAGGAGGCCTGTGTGAGCCTTAACTGATATTTGTTTCCCCCTAACTATTTATGTATTTTTGCTTGTCACCTAGACTTTTATCCTTTTGAAACTCTGAAAATTCCCAACCCCATTTCTTTAGGACTAGTAGTCTCAATGCCTCCGAGACTGATAGGATTGGGATGGGTAATAGCATGCATTATGTAACGATATTATCCCGCGCTTTAATACCTTAACGGGGTGGGAAGGGTAGACATGGATATGATGACCACGCAATAACACCACATGTATAAATGGTTATCGGGTGTTGTGTGGCGTGATCCATGTTATTTATAAACCTAGGACCTCATTTCCTCTTTACTTGTTCACTTCCCTTTTTCCATATTTTTTAAGATGTTTAGTTTTCTTAAACTCTTTCACTTATTATGCACAAGCTCTTTTAATTGTCTGGTTTTCAGCACTGTTTCTTTTTAAACTTTCGCCCATTTTACTTCTTTGTCTGATTATTTACATTCGTTACTTGATCCCCATTTTTCTCCACTTATACATTCTTTTAAACGATTATGAAACCACCTATTCCTAACTTCTGCATGTTTATTTGACATTTATACATTCCTACTGGTAATCGTTATGTGGAAGTTGTCTTGTATGTTTACTCGCTTTAAAATAACAATTGTAGCATGGTCGGGAACCACACTAGTAGATTTTGGGAGGTGCCTAACACCTTCCCCCTGAGATAATTTCAAGCCCTTACCCATTCTCTGGTTCTTCTTTTCTTTTAATTTTCTTAGTTTCCTAATGCACTTAATCATTTGGTGGCAACTCTTCTAAATATCAAATCCAAATTCCCAAAAGGAATAGATTTGTCCGCCCAAATATCATAAATCCGATTTCGCGCCTTTAAAAAAGAGGGCATCGACAGTCAAAAGCAAAGACCACAGTAAAAAAAACTCCTTTTTATTCGTGGCATAGTTGACTTGAGCATCATTCAACATCCTACTTGCATAGTAGATGGGCCTAAAAAATTTATCTTTTCTTTGCCCCAGAACTTCCACCACAGCTATATCACTTGTATCACACATTATCTCAAATGGCTGACTCCAATCAGGTGTAACCATAATACGATCACTTACAAGCTTTTCCTTTACCAATTACAATGCTCTTAAGCACTCCACATTGAAAATAAACTTGACAACTTTCGCTAGCAATATAGTCAATGGTTTGGTAATGCTCGAAAAGTTTTTGATGAACCTCCTATAGAACCTAGCATGTCCCAAGAAACTTATTATACTCTTCACAGAAGTCGGTGGAGGGAGCCTATCAATCACATCAACCTTTGTTGTATCAACTTCAATTCCTTGTGCAGTTACTTTGTGGCCTAAGACAATTCCCTCCTTCACCATAAAGTGACACTTCTCCTAGTTAAGGAACAACTCCGTGGTTTCACAATTTTCAAGCATTAGCTCCAAATTATTCAGGCAGTCCTCAAAGTCATCACCAAAGAAGGTGAAATAATCCATGAATACTTCTAGACACTTTCCATCTAAATCAGAAAATATAGACATCATACACCTCTAAAAAGTGGCATGTGCATTACACAACCCGAACGGTATCCTTATATAAGCAAAAATACCTGACGGGCAAGTAACTTTAGCCTTCTCAACATCTTAAGGAGCAATAGGTATTTGATTTTAGCCTGAGTACCTATCTAAGTAGCAATAACATCCATGTCCAGCCACTTCTCGAGCATTTGATCAATAAAGGGGAGTCGGAAGTGGTCTTTCCTTATTGCATCATTTAGCCTTCTATAATCAATGCACATTCTCCACCCAGTGGTTGTTATGGTGGGGATAAATTAATTATCTTCATTTTTCACTACTGTCACACCCCCTTCTTAGGTACAAGTTGTACTGGACTAATCCACTGGCTATTACATATTGGAAAAATCACTTCCGCATCTAGCAATTTTATGATCTCCTTGTGCACTACCTCCTCATAATTTTTGTTCAGCTTGCGCTGGGGCTGTACCACTAGCTTGCTTCTTCCAACATAATTTTGTGCATACAAATGGAAGGACTAGTTCCTTGAATAACAGTTATACTCCATCATATGGACTTCCTATGTTTTTTCAGCAGCTCCACCAGTTTTTGCCCCTGTATACCTGTCAAGTCAGCAGAAATAACTACAGGAAAATTGTTATTTTCAACAAAACATATTTTAAGTGAGTGGGGAGGACTTTAAATTCTATACTAGGCTTAACAGCCTCATTTTTCGTTCCTCCTCATCAATCACTTGATCCACAGTCTCAAGAGCTTTAGCCTCTTTCTTTATTTCAAGATCTTCATTCTCCACTGTGCTAGACTGAATAATACACCTCTCTAGGGTATCCCCCACAAGCTTGTCAAACTTGTATTTTCGGCCAATTCTTCAACAACGTCCAGCTTGAAACACGAGTAGGCAGACGCCTCATCACTAGGGTATTTCATCATCCTCTTCATTTGAAATACCACTTTTTTATTTCCCACTCTGAGCATAAGCTGCCCTTCACAGATATCAATGATAGTTCTCCCCGGACATAAGAATGACCACCCTAGAATTAAAGACACCTCCTTGTTTACCTCCATATCCACCACAATAAAATTTATGGGGAACACAAACTTATCCACCCACACTAAAATATCCTCGAAGATTCCTTCAGGTAGAATGGTGGTTTGGTCAGCCAGAGTTGGGGACACTGGTGTTGATTTAATTACTCCATGCTCTCCTTCTAGTTTCTTGAATACATATAAAGGCATTAAATTTATAGACGCATTAGAATCACAGTGGGGTTTATCAAAATTTTCACTCCCAATGAGCATGGTATGGTGAAGCTTCCTGGGTCCCCACACTTTTGGAGAATTTTATTTTGTAAAATAGTACTGCAGTGGGCATTTAGCTTGACCATTGTTGTTTTATCTAAGTTTCTCTTGCTAGACAGGATTTCCTTTAAGAATTTGGAATAAGAAGGCATCTAAGTGAGTACCTCTGTGAAAGAAATGTTCAAATAAAGTTGCTTGAGAATCTCCAGGAATTGCCCAAAACATTTGTCAAGTTTCTCCCGCTTCATCTTTTGAGGGATTGGTAAAGATGGCATATATCTACTTTCTTCAATCTCCTTTTGTGCCCCGCTACTTTGGCTCTTTTGCTCTTCACTCTCTTTCTCTGCTGGTGTCTGTGAGCACGTGATTTTTTCCCTAAATGAAAATAACTCCTAAAAATAGACCAAAATAATTTTAATTGATTTTTAGGTATTTTTCTTTATTTAGTTGTATTTCATGCATTTTTAATATTTTTAAAATCATAGAAAAACAATAAAAAAGTGTCGCATTTTAATTTCATGCCAACTTAGGTTCAATTTCCTTAGGAATTAATTGCATTGAGCTAATTGTGTTATTAATAAAAAAAATCACAAAAAGATGGTCATTTTTACATAGTTAGACAATTGGCGTAATTTTACAATTTGAATTGATTTAGGAATTTAATTTAGGTTTTAATTAATTAAAGAACGAAAGGAAAACAAAAAGAGAAAAGGAATTGAAAAGGCTTGGTCTCAAATTCAAATTGCGCCAAATATTGTAGGAGCCCAAATTTTCCCCCAACCCAGTCCAAACCGGGTCGATACGACCCGACCCAACACCCAAAACTTGGTTCTTTTAATACCTAAACCTAGAGGAAACATCAAGGAGGAGAGCGGCAATTGGCAGACCCATGTTCTCTTCGTCAAATAGAGAACAATGACCCCCCCTCCCCAAAGTAGTGGCGAAGCCAGGAATTTTCTCAAGGGTGTTCAAACTTGAAATAAGTAAAAAATAATCCAATAAAGGGTGATCAATACATGTTATGTACCTCTAAAATCTAATATTTTATCTATATAAACAATGTAATTTTCCGACAAAGGGTGGTTAGTTGACCACCCTTGCCCAAGTGTGCCTTCGCCCCTTCCCCGAAGTTCATCTCCTTGGTTACACCCCTTCCATTCCGTTTCTTCTTCATTGTCACGACCAAGACCTCCATTTGAGAAGACACCACTGAAGACCCTATCGTTTCTATCTTCTTCGTCAGAGCCGATCTCCATGGGTGGAAGCTAAGCTTTTCTTTATTTATAACAAAGGGAAATCCGGCGACTTTCGCTGGCCTGTTTCTATCCGAGCATCAGTCGAGTCGAATCCAGCGAGAAATCTGGCGAGCTTCGAGGTCTGACATAATTTTGCCGAGGTCGAGTCACCCGGTGTGGTCTTTGGTTAACGGATTTGTTCGAGGTTGCGATTCCGGCCCGGATGCCTAGTCTGTAGCTCGCTCGAAGGTTTTGCTATTTTCGAACTTTATTTTCATTGCATTTGCTCCAGAATTTCAATAATAGAAGGTCAGTTCTTCCATTTTCGTTCTTCTTCTGCTGCTTTATTTCCGCGACAAATCCTGTCAAGCTATCAATGTTTTAACATGAAATATATTTGTTTTGCTGGAAAAGCTTAAGTGCAATTTGAAATCAGTGTATATGCTGTGATATGCTATGGCTTTGGAGTTGTATTTACGTTTCTGTTTCAGCTCCATTCTACTGTTTCAAGCTTTTGAGTTTAAAAATGGCAACTGAAATCGTGTTATGATTCCGTGGTGCTGCGGATGGAATGGTGTTGGAAATTTTTTGGTTTCTTATGTCATAAAATGCAATTGCTATATATAATTTTGGGTGAGATTTTTCCGTGGTCTTTTGATCCTCAATTGAATCAGTTCACTTGCTTATTTGGAGTCATAGGACTGTTTTGATTTTCTTTACAAGACTTTGTTGAAATATTTAGATATATTTATGATAGCAATCTCATGTTGGTTTGGTTAAATTAGGTGTCTTATGCAGCTGTTAAGTTAGTCTTTGGTATTCGTTAAGCTAAATAGTAAATTTTTAATTGTTGAGGTGTAAATGAAAGTTGTATCTTTGGAATATACGTATTAAGCTAGATAGTAAATTTTACTGTTTCGATTCATTAGTCAAGATTTGGCTATCGTTTAGTGAAATTTGTTGTAAAAAATTGAGCGTTGGAATAATATATTTGGGGTTTGATTTGCATTTTAGAGAAGAAAATATATTTGTATTTTTTGGCAAATAGATTTGGGGTGTGCCATATTAGGCAAGACATAGTTTATGGCCGTCAAAGTTTAGTTCAGGTCCGTTTTAAAATTGGAATTGAGGTGCGCCGCACCAAACAAAAATCTCAAATGCGTGATTTCGCTTAATTGTTTCTTTTAAAATCATTAGAAATCGAGGCGTGCCATTTAGCAAATTTTCATGGCCCTCGCAAAGTTGCACACCCGTAATTGCTTTAGGAGCGTTAGTTTAATAATATTACCTTCCTAAACTCGGGTGCACATTTATGTGACCCAAATCCAAATTGCAATGAAGCTAAAATATGTCAAAAATTACGGGTGCATTTATGTGACGTAGTTCAAGACGTGTTTTAACGACGTTGCAATTTTCTTTAAAAATATAATAAAAGTGGTTAAAAAGTTAAAATTTGCACATAGGTTCATAATTTTTTAAAATCAGATAATTAAGGCGAATATAATAGTTGAGCGACTGTGATAGAACCACGGAACCCGGGAATGCCTAACACCTTCTTCCGGGTTAAATGAATTTCTTACTCGAATTTCTGGTTCGTGGACCGTTAAACAGAGTCAATACTTTCCTCGATTCGGGATTTTGAACCGGTGACTTGGGACACCATAAATCTCCCAAGTGCCGACTCTGAATCTTCTAATAACAAATGCCGTTTCAATTGTCCTTTAATTGAAAAAACTCCTTTATTATGTCCTTTCGGGGGTGTAGTGGAAAAAGGAGGTGTGACAGCTCTGGTGACTCTGCTGGGAAAACAAACCCAGAACTTCGGTTCAAGGTTCAAGAATTCGAGCTTAGAATAATTGTTGTATTTAGCTTTATTTATTATCTGATTTTATTATATGATTGGGCTTAATGTGCTAAAGGCTTACCACATTGATATTATTTGAAATTGTATATAAACTGTGCTGAAACCCTTCCCTCTTACCTCCGGGGATGTGCTTACTGGTTGAGACTCCCTATTATGTTAGTGTCATACCGTGAAATAAGGAAGAGGCTCGGATAAGTTACAAAACCAGACGATCTCGCGGGTCCCCGGTACGTAGCCCCCTCCTCGACTCGAGCTGTCCGCTCAGGTAAGCCAGGTCTAGAACAAATAAACCCAGGTTTTTAAACCTAGAATAACAAAGCCTCATGCCGGATCCCTAGTAGGAGCGCTTGCTTGCATCATGTGCATTTTGACTTAGGGGACTCAACACAGGGGTTGGGTCCGTCTAGGACAGGTGACCTGAAATGAAAAGACCATCTTGATGCATCATATGTGCTACATGTGGCATTTATTCAAGGGTAAAAGGGTCATTTGGCGAATCAATGATAGATGAGTGTAAATAAAAAAAGAAAAAAAATAATTTAAAAAGAAAAAAGAAAAAAAAGGGGGTGAAGTGTGAATGGATTTTAATAATACACAAATTCCTCTTAGCATGGTGAAAAGAATTGGATGCACATGGTTTGCACATGCTCATAGGGGACACGCAAGCTTGGAATGGATGCAACTTTTGGGAAATGCAATGCTGAATTTTAAAATGCACACATGTTTAATCATGTCAAGCATGTACATTTTAAATCAAAAGATTCTTGGTGCACATGACCAAATGAACACGGGCAAATCCAGCTCTTTGGAAAAGCTAGGCACTTGGACTTGTTTAATCGTGTGTATCACATGGGGAAGAAAAAGGTTAAAGTCATGCGTGAGGGACCATTTGAATTTAAAATACCTCGCGTGCTTTCAAAAGCCATGTTCATACATACCGTTTTGTTTTAATAAAATTCCAACAGGGTTCATAATCCTGTTCCATGGATACACATGCCCAGAAATAAGGTACAAAGGGAAGACATAAACTTTGGGATATTTGAAAGAGCAACCTTAGAGAGAGTATTAAATTGGTCAAACAATGGGGCAACGCACGGGTCCAAATGCACGCTTGTCACATTTTGGATTTTGCTGGAGAGTGTATCTTGGGCACTACAAAGTTTTGCAAGCATGATGCTTTTGGCAAATGCTACAGTACCCCATATGCTACAGTACCCCGTATGCTACAAAGAGATCTTGCACTTTTATCATTTTTCAAAAAAAAAAGGGAAAAGAAAATCAAGAAAGATTTTGCATCTTTCATCATTTTCAAGAAAAACAAAAAATATGTTTTCCTTAAATTAGTTGTTTTTAAATTTTCAACCGTATCCAATTTACCCGAATTACGCATACCTGATTCTCGTCTTTCGGGGCGTGATACGTAAGCAACCAATATAGGGTCCGGTCTTCCTAGTAAGCTTAGGTTTTTGGCTTTGCGGGTCTGGCCATATTCTGGCTAAATAAGTCATTTTGAAAAAATACTTGCAACCATGTCTTGCATGTGTCTAATAGAGAATGCTATTGTCTCACATAGTGTTGGTTTAAGTTTTCTCATACAGGTGTGGATTTACTTACCGGAGTTTGAGCATGACAGATACTCCAAGATCACTGCAGTCATAAGTTGCTTAAGGAGATTTTTATTATTCTTATGTTGTCTTTTACTTTCTAGTTCTGTATAGTAATGCCGAGTTTTTTTTTTATTTTTTATTACCATTGTATTTTCTATTTTGCATCTGAAAAGGTGTAAAATAAATTAAAAATCCAAAAAAAAAAAAAGATTTTGTGTTTTATATTTCTGTTAAGAATTTTTTTTAGAATACTAATTCTATAAATGAAAAAAAAAAGTTTGAGGTTGTTTTTCCTTTATGCAATTAATATCTAGGACTTAAAATGAATTATTTTTATGTCTCCTTTAGTATATTAGGACCAATATTTTTAAAAAAAAATTTAGTACTTTTTTAAAAGTTTTCTTTAAGATATTAATTTCAAAAATCAAAAAGATTTTCTTTTGAGGTATTTCTTTGAAAAATTAGCTAAAATTTAAAAAAAAAAATTCTTTTATTTCTACTAGAATGTTAGGATATTGTACATAGAAGAAAAGAAAGAAAAAAAAAATGTATTTTATCCTTGGTTTATTTAACAGTTTCTCCCTTAGGTAATCCAGGTAAAATCCAAAAATATTTTGGTTTATCCTTTTCATTGCTTGTTTCGGAATGTGCATCTGGATATCAAATAAAGATTTAAAATATTTTTCTGTGATTTATTCTTTAGATTTTCTTCCTTAAAAAAAATGGTCAAAACTTCTACTTCCTTAATAGAGTATTTGCTTCGAAAAAAATGCTCGTTAGGCTTGAGTTTAGAATAGGTTATAGAACATTCATTCTAGAAAATTCATAAAAAGGGTTTTCTTTTTCATTTCTCTTCTCTTATTAGATTGTCATTAAAAAAAAAAAAGTAAAAAGGAGAATGTCAATTTGTCTATTTTATTCATGATCATCCAGAACTATGCAAAGACCTTATTCATGCGGGGTCATGATACGTAGGCAACCTACATAGGGTTCGATCGAATCATTTTTTTTATTTTATTTATTAAAATAAAAAAAAAAAGAAAAAAAAGAGAAAAATAGAAGAAAAAAAAAAGAAGATGAAGTTGTGGGACGTGAGAAATGAGGGGAAAGAAATGAGTGATAATTAGAAAGAAAGAGGAAGAAAAGTGATCAAGCAAGTGCTAGAAAAGCAAAGAACAGGGAGGATTGAAATGAATAAATTGGGATGATGCCAACTGACCTTCGTACCCTCGAAGTCATTTTAGAACCGATAACTGTGGCTAGGTGCATTGCATTAAATGTGATATTTTTAGCTGTTAAATGCGCTAACACTAACATGATGACTTTATTTTGTTCTCCTCACTATAGCAGAAGGGTGGTTGGTTTGTGGTTCTTAAGGTAACTCGTCCATACAACACAAGGTCAAAGGGCAAGATAGCCATGGCTAGCAAAATCTTGGGCACAAAAGTTGTTGACTCGTCAAGGGAATTTGTGGAGTCGGAGTCTGAATTGAAAGAGGAGGTCCAAAGGATAAAGCAGCAGATGGCAGAAATATATCAGTCTTGGATCAGGAAGCGTCTTCCACCTTCATTCCCCACTAACTACAATGAAAACCCTACAACTATCCGACCACCATCACAAGTCCAGATTCACACTACTGCTTATATCACCCCACAACCTTTTCACACTCTACCTGCCAAAACTACCTCTTATCCCGCTATTTTGGCCACTCATGCTCTTGCAGCTCCTCCACCAGCTATTTTTCCCCGGTCCTCTAACGAGACTGTATTCAAAGTCCCCGCTGCCCAACACTATGCTCCAGAACCAACTTCCAAAGTCTCAGATTCGTACTCTCACGCTCCTCATTTTGAGGCTCCTGGTAAAACTAAAAAGCCTGGTAAGATAGTAGAGCAAGATGAGATATCCAGGAAGGTGAAAATCTTAGAGCAGTCTTTAAGAAACATGCAAGGGATAGGGAACCAGATGAGCGTGGCTTACCAAGACTTGTGCTTGTTTCCTGACGTCCAACTGCCTGCTGGATTTAAGATGCCAAAGTTTGATTTATATGACGATCACGGAGATCCCGTGGCTCATTTGAGAGGTTACTGCAGTAAATGAGAGACGATGGTGGGAAAGACAAATTATTGACGGCGTATTTCTGTCAGAGTCTAAGTGGGGCAGCTCTGGAGTGGTACACCCGCCAAGATGCTAATAGGTGGTACACATGGGACGATATGGCTCAGGATTTTGCTAGGCACTTTTAGTATAATATGGAAATCGTCCCAGATCGCATATCACTCATCAAGATGGAAAAGGGGCCTAATGAAAGCTTTAGGGAGTACGGGCTCAGATGGAGAGAGCAAGCTGCCAGATTCGATCCCCCGATGAAAGAAAAAGAGATGGTCGACTACTTTCTTCAAGCTCAAGAACCAACTTACTTTCGGTATTTGATCACGGCTGTGGGTAGGCCTTTTAATGATGTGGTAAAAATGGGCGAAATGGTAGAAGATGGGTTGAAGTCGAGCAAGATCGCGAGCTATCCTGCTTTAAAAACCACAACACAAGCAATTCAGAACGACACAGGAAGTTTGATGGGTCAGAAGGAACACGATGATGTTGCCATGGTTGTTTCAGAGTCATGGCATGGTCCAAAGGGTCCGCTTCACCAATATACCCAGCCTCAAATCCAACCCCAAACCTATCCCCGAGTTCCATATAATTCACCTCAGTATTATCTGCCGAACAATGTCCAGTCAAATGTCCAACCACCAGCATCGCATGGCATAATGCATTCTTGCCTTCACAACATTTTCGAGCACCCAACAACCCTAGAAAATAGGGGAAGGGAAGAGAACAAAGGCAAAGAAATAGTTTCACGCCAATTGGGGAGTCCTCCACAAGCTTGTTTGAAAAGCTACAGCATTCTGGCCTGATTGAGCCGCTCCTCGGCTATACTCCAGACCCATATGCAAAAGGCTGTGATCCTACTGTACGATGCATGTACCTCTCTAATGTCCAAGGGAATAGCATTGAATATTGTCATTCTTTGAAAGGGGAAATAGAAAGAAAGATTCAAGAAGGGGTAATTGTGATCAATGACAGTGGCATGGAGCATGCGAATCCTCTGGGGAACTTGTTGATTGAAGTTAATGATAATGAAGTTAATGGTTGTGGAAATATTGATGTGTAATCCAGTAGCTAAGATGTCCTGCTTTGTAATTGGAAAGACGTTCCATTTTCTTGGTCAGCTAGAGTGGAGCTTTGGTGGTTTATTTTGTTGTCAATTATGTTGTCCGGGTTATTTTCAGGGTTGTAATCCGGATATTGTCTTGACTCAAACCCTTCTATCCTTTTATTTTGCCTAGTTTGTTTAGACATAGTAGATCATTTAGTGTTGTCTAGGTTTGTTCCATGGTTGTAACCCCAGTTTAGTTTGCTTGTTTTGTTTTTCAAACCCTTTCACCATCTGTCTAATGCAATTTTCTGTTTTTCGTTAATTCTAGTCATTTTTGTTAGTTTTCTTTTTCTTTTATAGTCCCTTTCCTGTCGACTCCAGTGACATGACATGCATGCATAATTCTCAACCCGATTTTAAAAGTCAGTTTAGTCGTGAAGCAATGAAACAATGTTGAAGATGTAGGGACATTTGAGGGAAATAAGTAAAGGCATTTTGAGATCACTTCAAGCCTGAATTATGTGAAACTAGGACAGATAGAACATAAAGAAACCCAATTAAAATGGATCATGCCGCATCGGGTTGAAGCCAAAGGCAAGTTTGCCAAATTGACAGGGGTCGTTCGTGGTAAGCAGAGTGAGAGTGATGTCCAATGGAGCTTTATATTCAACAGATGTAAAAAGCGAATGTGTGGATATGGTTATCAAGTTTGGTACAATCAAAAGATGTTACAAAAGTTTTCCTTGGTTTGTTGAATTGTGAAATTTGCACTTGGCATGTTTTGGAGATTGGAATGATGAAGGCATTTTGTTCTGCTATCTAAACACTTTATCCTTTGTTACCCCTTTTGAGCCTTATTTATTTTCTTTCATACCCCTCTCTTGGAATCAGTAGCGAAGTTCAGAAATGCAAGCGCAAAAGATAAGTAAAGGAAAAAGAATGAAAAGAGAAAGGAAAAAAAAGAGAAAAGAGCGAAGAAAAAGATAAGAAAAAAAGAAGAAAAAAGACAACAAAACAACGAAAAGGGAAAAAGAAAGGAAAAGAAAAAGAAGTGAAAAGAAAAGAAAAGAAAAATAGCAACAACAAAAGTAGTCAAATGAACTACGTTCGACCTGATTCCTTTTAAGGATACTTAGGCAGCCTCACGGTTCGGTCACACCAAAATAAAAATCCAAAAGTTCCCAAGAAAGAAACTGGGGCAGAAGTTGTGGTTGTTGTAAGAAATCTGATTTCGAAAGTTGTAATTTTGAACACATTTGACTTGTTTTGAGCCTTTGATACCCTTTATTTCTAACCCTATCCAAAAGCCCATGCTACGGTCCAAAGAATGACCTTCTGATCAGTCTTCGAGAGATGCCAAGTCGAGCAAGTAGAGGTGAATCATATTAGAGGCAACACTCCGGTCCAAACACGAGAAATGAAAAATGAGAGAGTCTTATTGGTGAAAACCTCCACAACACCACAAGGTGATGGTGAGTTGAGAGAAAGAACAAAATGAGAGAGGCTTGATGGTGAAAACCCTTCGGGCACTACAAGTCGAATAAAGATCGTGAATCAGACTAGATAATAGAAGCATTGAAGCCCAGATTCATGGTTTAGGGGTATAACAAGAGTTGAACATCAGACTTTCTTGACAGAATAGGCCACAGGTGCATGTCATGGTCATTAAAGTTGGTATCCATATCTAATAGGTTTCTACTTTGTAGTTTTCTTGTTAGAAATCATCTCTTTCCATTGTCATTTACTCTTTTCCTTTTGCCTTGTTTACTTCCTGTTCCTAAGTCTGTTTGGTCAGAACAAGTGAGAAATGACTTCAAAATTTTGCCACCAGCTTTCCAATTGCACAAAACGGGATCTGGTTATCACATCAAAGCATCATAAGCCTGGAAAGAACAACAAGCGCACTGAGCTGGTAACAATCAACATGCTTTGGAGTCGTGTGAAATATAGTGGTTTGGTAAATATCAGTTCATGAACAATGCAACAGGTAGAGGGTATTGTGTCTGAATGGAGAAGAGGTATTTTCTGTGGTAAGGGTGACAAAGATATTGGTTAGTCAATAAGCAAGCAATGTCTTTCAAAGTGAAATCAAAGTTATAATTGGCAAGTGAAGGAGAAATCGCCGCAAAGTCAAGGCCACAAACCAACCACCATGTTTAAACTCACAAGTTTTCTTTGTATGAAAGAGGGATGGAAGTTATGTTCATATCAAAGTTGGGAAGCTTGAAATTTTCAGGTGTAATGCCCCAATTCTGCTTACGCAAAGGCTATTGAGAAGATCACACATCACCCCTAGGAGAAACACTGCCTAGTCTGGGTTTTCAAGTTATATTTTGTTGTAGGAGACGCACTTCCTAAATTGATAGTTCATTCATAAGAGACGCACATCCTAGTTTGAGTCATTGAAGTTACACCTGTAGGAGACGCACTTCCTAAATTGAGAGTTCATTCATAGGAGACGCACTTCCTAAATTGAGAGTTCATTCATAGGAGACGCACTTCCTAGTTTGAGCCATTGAAGTTTCACCCATAAGAGACGCATTTCATAGATTAAGTTATATTTTGTTGTAGAAGACGCACTTCCTAAACTGATAGTTCATTCATAGGAGATGCACTTTATAGCTTGAGTCATTGAAGTTACACCTGTAGGAGACGCACATCCTAAAATTGTTAGTTCATCCATAGGAGACGAACTTTCTAGTTTAAGTCATTGATGTTTTCACCCCTAGGAGATGCACTTCCTAGCTTAAGTTGATTTACACCTGTCGGAAACGCACTTCCCGAATTGTATAGCTCATTCATAGGAGACGCACTTCCTATCTTGAGTCATTAAAGTTATATCTATAGGAGACGCACTTCCTAAATTGATAGTTCATTCATAGGAGACGCACTTCCTAGCTTGAGTCATTAAAGTTACACCTGTAGGAGACGCACTTCCTAAATTGATATTTCATTCACAGGAGACGCACTTCCTAGCTTGATTCATTGAAGTTACACCTGTAGGAGACACACTTCCTAAATTGATAGCTCATTCATAGGAGACGCCCTTCCTAGCTTGAGTCATTAAAGTTATACCTGTAGGAGACGCACTTCCTAAATTGATAGTTCATTCATAGGAGACGCACTTCCTAGCATGAGTCATTGAAGTTTCATCCCTAGGAGACACACTTCCTAGTTTGGGTAGGCTATAGTTTCGTTTTTGGAGACACACTTCCTAAATTGAATTTTACCCCTAGGAGAAACACTACCTTCTGGTTTTTCAAGTTATATTTTGTCGTAGGAGACGCACTTCCTAAATTGATAGTTCATTCATAGGAGACGCACTTCCTAGTTTGAGTCATTGAAGTTACACCTGTAGGAGACACACTTCCTAAATTGATAGTTCGTTCATTGTCACACCTCCTTTTTACACGCCCTCCCCGAAGGATAATGTAGAAGGGAGTTTTTCCACTTTAAGTGACCTTATTCGAAATGGGATTATTTAATGATCAGAGTTGACACTTGGGATAGTTTATTTGGTGTCCCAAGTCACCGGTTTATTTTGAATCCCAAATCGGAGAAAATTTCGACTTTCCTTTTGAAGTCTGCAAACCAAAAATTCTAAGTAAGGAATTCTGTTAACCCGAGGGAAGGTGTTAGGCACCCCCGAATCCCGTGGCTCTAGCACGGTCGCTTAAACTGTTATAAATGGCTTAATATCTAATTTTAATACACGTTATCCTATAGTGCAATTTTAAAGATTATTTACCACTTTATTATTATTTTAGTGAGAATTGAAACATCGTGAAAACATGTCTCGAATCCCGTCACATCAATGTGCCCGTGGTTATTGACATATTTCGACTCCGTTGAGATTTGGATTTGGGTCACATAAATGTGCACCCAAGATTAAGGAAGTATATTATTAAAAGCGCGCCTAAAGATATTAGCGCGTTATTATTTTGGGAAGGCCGTGAGATTCGCTAAATGGACCGTCCCAAAATTTAAGTATTTTTAGTATACATTTAACAAGGGCCCCGCGAATTATTTATTTTGTTCGGCAAGGCTCGTCTCATTTTATTAATGGGACAACCTAAAGGTGACTATGATTTTCTATTTTTATTGTCTCTAATAATAAAAGGGAAAGTCCTAATTAATTCGTTATTGGACTGCAATAAACAAAATGTTGATTCTGTACCAAAGCCACCCATTGGGCTTCCAAGATGAGCCCAACTAAGGACACTTGCACCCATGCTATATTAATATGCTGCTAGTCAAGGCCTTGGCCCAAGTCCAAATGTAAAAAATATTAGCACTGGACCTGGGACCCCGTATCAGACGTCTAGAGGCCCGAATGTCCTGGGAATAAGCTATAGAGCCTGGATTTTAAATCAAAACAAGATTCTGATTCAATTAAACCAAAACTATTGAAATTACTCTACAATATCTAAATGAAACAACTGATTCACGGGAAATACATACTGATTTTAAAAGCATATTAGCATCCATAATTGAACATGTATTACACTAAACTACTAATTTCACGCTTGCATTACTATTGATTTCAAAATTGAACTAAAACTAATTATGCTATGCCATTGTTTTGAAACAACTTAACCAATACAGAGTTTATGTAACGACCCGATCGGTCGTTTTTAGAAATCATGCCCCGATCCCCCATCAACTGCTTTCTCTAAGTTCATTTCTGCTATTGTGGTTTTCCGGGATGTTCGGTATTAGGATTCGGAGTGTTTTGGGACATTTAGTCCCTAAATGAGAGTTTAAGAGTTAAAAAATAGTCTGTATTCGGAAAAACATGAAGACGACCTTGGAATGGAAATCTGATGATTCCGTTAGATCCGTTAGGTGATTTCAGGGCTGGGAGCGTGTTTGGAATGTATTTTGGAAGTCTGTAGCTCATTTAGGCTTGAAATGCCGAAGTTTGAATTTTTGAAGTTTCCGGTCCGATAGTGAGTTTTTGATCCGAGGGTCGGATTGGAATTCCGGAAGTTGCAGTAGCTTCGTCATGTCATTTGGAATGTGTGTGCAAAATTTCAGGACATTCGGACGAGGTTTGGATATGTATTTGATCGAAAGTCTGTTTGGTTAGATTTGAAAGTTCATAAGCTTGATTTAAGGTTCAATTCATCGTTTTGATGTTGTGTTATATGATCTGAAGCTTCGAGCGAGTCCGTGTTAGGTTATATGACTTGTGTGTGTGATTGGACGGGGTCCCGGAGGCCTCGGGGGTGTTTCGGGTGGGCTACGGATCCTTTTTCCTCCATTTTGGACTGCTGTAACTGCTGCTTCTGATACTCTTCTACGCGATCGCGATGGTATACCCGCGATCGTGCTGCTTTGTCAAATGCTTCTTCGCGTTCGCATAAAGCCTACGCGATCACGATGGTATAAATTTCCTCACTCTGCGATCGCATCCCAGATCATTCGTTCGCGTATAGCAATCTCAGGACCCTGGGTATTTCTTAATCGCGTTTGCACTCATTGTTACGCGATTGCGATGCACTGTCTCCATCCTCTCCGCATTCGCGTTCTTCCCATCGCGTTCGCGATGCACATTTTCTGGGCCTTCTCAAATTACTCTATGCGATCGCGATCCTTGTTACGCGATCGCGATGAAGAAAATGTCTGGGCAGACAGATTTAATCCAAATTTCGAGGGTTTCTTCATTTTATCACATTTTGGCATCTAGAGCTCGGTTCTTGGCGATTTTTGGAGGGATTTTCACCTGGGAAACTTGGGTAAGTGTTTCTCACTCAACTTAGATTAATTTCCATGAATCTCCTCTTAATTTCATCCTTTAATTTCAGTTTTTGAATGAAAAATGGGTAGAACTTCATAGACCGAATTGTTGGATTTTGAAGGAGTGTTTTAACTCCGATTTGAGATATTTTTATATGGTTAGACTCGTGAGAGTACAAGGGTTCTGAAAATATTAAATTCATCCGGTTCCGAGACGTTGGCCCGAGGGGCATTTTGGTTATTTTACCTAATTTCGCGCTTTAGCTTTGAATTAAATTGTAGAATCAGTTGCTTGAGATACTATTTACAATGTGTGATTTAATTGAATAGATTTGGGGCATTTGGAGTCTAGTACTCGTGGCAGGAACGTGGTTGCTAGTTGATTTTTGCCGGTTTTGAGGTAAGTATCTTGCCTAACCTTGTGTGGGGACTTCCCCTTAGGATTTGAGTCTTCTCTGTTGATTGTAGTCCGTGTACGCGAGGTGACGAGTG
>MU735738.1:74785-107955 GCA_026770625.1 Nicotiana glauca
CTTTGTATAGATATTCTTGAGTCAGAGCCTCTTATGTATCCCCTTAGCTTGTGATTTGTGAGTTTTCGGGTTTTGGGAAAATGTTGTTAGCTTCGAGAATTGTTATGGTATGTGCCAAGCGGCACCTTAAACACTATTTTTATTTCACTGGTTCAGTTTATTTATTTTCTTCCGCAATTATGATTTATCTTCCGCATTGTTATGCTTACCTAGTCGTAGGAACTAGGTGCCATCACGATATGTTCATGGAGGGTGAACTGGGGTCGTTACAGTTTAAAAGTTCGAATCAGTCCAAATTAATAGTCCAAATGTATCTATTACTCATATGACTCAAAACTACTAACTAATATCAGTCACATTTATTCAACTAATCATCTATTGAATTGTAAACGACAAAAGAGCTTTAAAAAAAGCCTAGATTTGGCAATACTTTCATTTCAACTTCACTTCATAGCTACATCAAGGTGAGTTCATAAACGTGTACCTGGGATTTGAATTGAGATAGAAAAAGGAGAGGTTAGTAGCTGTAACAACTTCAGCAGCCACAGAGCAGTGACACCAACAGCAGTAATACAACAACAACAAATAACCAATAGACCAGGGGAAGAACTTTAAACAATGTAGCAGCAACTTGAACCAAAACTTAATGACCAAGACCAATCAACCTCAAATCATGGGATGCAGTTTTTCGAAACAAAATCTACCTCCGGATTCACACTTAAACAAACCGATATAGAACAGAGCCTCAAATTATTCAAATGTTTTAGATTTGGTAGTGAACTGAAAGTTTGCTCAAAGGGTTGATGAATCAGTAACCTAGCACTCTATACATAAGCTCTCAAAAACTGATTAAACCCTCAAAAGTTGATAACTCACTACAGTCCTCTCAATTCTTTTTTCAACTGCCTGAAAACTCTCCACTGATTGATTTTTGGATCTGTGTTTCCTTTTCAACCTTTCAAATTCTCTAAACTCTCTCTCAAATTGATTCAAAGCTCTCAGAAATCTACCCTTAAAGCTCTACAAGAACTCCCCCTAGAACTGATCCAAAAAAGCCCACCTTAAACTGATCTGAATGCCTCTTATTTATACCCCAAAGTCCAACCATCTCTCCAGCTCTCAATAGCACTTTAACAAATAAGAAACACTTCTTCCCCTATTATTCCCTGAGGTTCCCACTATTATGTATCTATTCTTTTATTTAATTCAATTGTTATGGGTAATATATTATTTAATCAATTCCCCTTATTATTTCTGACCATTATGTTGTGTTCCCCACTAAACTATTAATTTAATTTAACTGGTACTTAGTGGACAGAAAGATTAAATAATTCTTCAAATTTTATTCCCAAATGACCCCTGAAACTACTGCATTCACTGCCCATAAACTATAACCAAATCCATCCTATTAATCAGTTAAACTACAACACCTATAATCAATTCAAACTTATCAATTCAATCAGCAATTCAAGCTAGAAACTTAAACAAATCAAAAATGGCATAAAAATGAAAACCATTGAAACATGACAAAATCCTACTGAACTAACAAGATCAAATATCTGATACAAATACATAGACTAACCATACTTGAAACGAATTATATTTCTAAATTAACATCAGGCAAAGCAGATTGAACGTAGTGTGATTAAAAGTAATAGGAAACCAACTTGGGAAAATGTTACGGATTTAACAGAGGTGATCTATGAGCACTGATTAACTTGAAATAGAACAGACTAAGATCAGAGATAAAACACACCTATTAACATTTTTTTGAAACCAAAAAGGAAGAAATAAACAAAAGCTTAAGGAGATTGATCAATTCATGATAACAAAGTAGCCAATTCACGACATTTGAGTGACTGGGCCATTCGACTCAACGACTACTAACTAAACAATTCACACATTATAAAGAAATAATCATCTCAACACGGAGACACAAACAAAAATGGAACAGGAGGAGAAGGGTACTACAAAAAATTTAAATGAAAACTACAAAAATAACAAAATAAAGGAGAATTGAGAAATACCCGAAAATCAAGTGGACCAAAAACTGAAAAACTCCTCGTCCCTTTGTTTTGGGCTGAAACGGACCTTAATCGTGTGTTTCCAATATGGAAACATACGACTAAGGTTTAATTCAGTCCCAAAAGATCCTCACAGTGCCTGTTTGGTCTTCTAATCAAAATTGGGACTCATTTTCTCTGATTTAGTATTCGAAGAGTTGGAGTGATATTCGAAAGAAAATGGTGACAGGTATGGGATGGGGGGGTCTAGTGATGGTATTGCATTAATCTGGGACGGTTTTAGGTCAGTGCCACCACCAAGGGATTTTGTGGCGGCGCTAGGGTTCTTAGCTTTGATTCGATATTTGAGAAGCTCTGGGATGATTCGAAGGGAGATGGTTGGTGGTTGGGCAAGAGGAGGTCAATGGGGTTTAGTGGTGTAACTTTGGCAGTCATTGGATGCGGCGCGGTCTCCGGCTGATCTTTGATCGAATATTCGAAAAGATCCACAGGGATTCAATGGAAGCTGATAGGATGGTTGGAATAGGGAGGTTTTTCGGGTTCGATGGTGTAGAGATGGGGTTGTTTGGACCACCGGAACCGCCGTGAGGCGATTTCCGGTGGGCGGAGGGCAGTGGTTTATGGTGGCATTACTGGGGTCGTCTCTGAGAGGTCAGAGACGAAGAGGACGGGGTGCTTTGAGGGGGGGATGGGTATGGTTGGGGAATATATACTTGGATGGGAGATCTGATCCAATCCGTTCGATCAAATGAGATCAATGGCTTGGATCATTTACTTAAGTGGAACGATGTCGCTCAAACATACTAAAGGCCGGGTTGGTCTCTTGTGAAACCGGGGCGGGCTAGAATGATGAGTACAGGGGTGTATTCGTGACCGTTGGATTGATTTTGAATGGTTGGCTGAGATCTTAGACGACAAAACGACGTAGTTTCAACGTCATACTACGTCGTTTTGCCGATCTCTGAGGCTGGCTGGTCTGGACCGGGTAAAGAATGAGGTTTTGGGCCTGGTTTTGGTCCAAATTAAAACAAGCCCAGTCCGTTTTTCTCCTTATTTTCCATTTCTTTTCTTTTCTTTTTAATTCCTAATTTAAAACCAAAATCCTAGATTAAATTACAAAACCAAAATTATCTAAAAATGCTAATTAACTCTAAATAATAATTATCACACAACATTAAGCCCTAATTAAACATAAAATCACCCAATTTTGGATATTAAATGCCAAAAATACCAAGTACCTATTTTTTGTGATTTTTTTATTTTTGTAGAACAAACTTAATTACTCTTAAATGTAGAATTGAATCCCGGATGCAAATGCGACATTTTTATTTTTGTATTTTCATTATTAAACAAAAAGAATGCACAAACATACGTAAATAATACAGGAAAAATAACACAAAAATCACGACAATTGCAAACAAACAAAAACTATTTTATTTTCTGCATTTTTTGGGAGTAGTTCTCAGATAGGGCAAAAATCACGTGCTCACAGTTGCCCCTCTTTGCCCGGAAACATGAAGAGTTTTCGCGCAAAGATAAAGTGAGCGGATACGAGCGATTTTTTTGCCCGTTCGAGTACCCCGGGTGAAGCATTTTTTGAAAGATTTGACCGAACCTTTGCTTCAAAAGGTCTCCTACATATCCCTGGCTAAAAGGGAATCAGGCCAATGTAGTTCGGAAAGTTTTGGTAGCTGGGACTACCATGTAGATGTGGTTTACTGTTACTGCTGTTGCTGCTGCTTACTGACCTCCTTATTACACCAAAAGGAAAAGCAAAGCTAAGCTAGCTATGCTTATCAACTATAAGTTACAAGATTCCTATCTATAATTCTCTTGAAACTCGATCTTGAGTCTTAGCTGATTTTGTTGTAGACTTCGATCCGAATCTTGATGCTTGCCAGTTGTAGGTGCTTGTTTCTTTCTGCAGCATTGAGTAAAACAGGATTGGCAGAGCTTGTGACTTCAATCAGATTTCTAGCAATCCGCACCTTTGTTTGCTCCAATATTTGAGCTCATTTCTTTTTTGTTCTTTTCTTCTTTTCTTTATTCTGGATTAAGACTCACTCCGCAGGTCATCTCGAACCCTCTACCTCGAGGTCAAACCTGCTCAAACACCAAACAAACAAACGAACGGAATTTTCTGCCCCAGTTTTACTATGAAAATTTTGTGAGTTATTTTCAATAAAAAACTTGTGGAATCAACGAGGGGATTGGAAATCCCATGTCTAAAAGGCGCAACTCAGGGATTGGAGCCCTATGTTGGCTAAGGAAAATTGTTCAACTCAGGGATTGGAGCCCTAATGTTGGCTAAGGAAAATTGCTCAACTCAGGGGTTGGAGCCCTAATGTTATCTAAGAGAAAAACGCTCAATTTAGGGATTGGAGCCCTAATATTGGCTAGGAAAGCTGCTCAACTCAGGGACTGGAGCCCTAATGTCAGCTAAGAGAAAAACACTCAATTCAGGGATTGGAGTCCTAATATTGGCTAGGAAAGCTGCTCAACTCAGGGATTGGAGCCCTAATATTGGCTAAGGAAAACGCTCAACTCAGGGATTGGAGCCCTAATGTCGGCTAAGAGAAAACTGCTCAACTCAAGGATTAGAGCCCTAATGTTGGCTAAAGAAAGTCGCTCAACTCAGGGATTGGAGCCCTAATGTCGGCTAAGAAGATACTAAATTCAGGGATTGGAGCCCTAATGTTGGCTAAAAGTAAAATGCTCAACTCAGGGGTTGGAACCCTAATGTTGGCTAAAAGTAAAATGCTCAACTCAGGGGTTGGAGCCCTAATGTTGGCTAAGGAAAGCTGCTCAACTCAGGGATTGGAGCAATAATGTTGGCTAAGGAAAATCGCTCAACTCAGGTATTGGAGCCCTAATGTTGGCTAAGGAAAATGCTAAACTCAGGGATTGGAGCCCTAATGTTGGCTAAAAGTAAAATGCTCAACTCAGGGGTTGGAGCCCTAATGTTGGCTAAAAGTAAAATGCCCAACTCAGGGGTTGGAGCCCTAATGTGGCTAAGGAAAGCTGCTCAACTCAGGGATTGGATCCCTAATATTGGCTAAGGAAAACTGCTCAACTCAGGGATTGGGGCCCTAATGTTGGCTAAGGAAAATGCTCAACTCAGGGATTGGAGCCCTAATGTCGGCTAAGAGAAAAACACTCAATTCAGGGATTGGAGCCCTAATATTGGTTAGGAAGGCTGCTCAACTCAGGGATTGGAGCCCTAATGATGGCTAAGGAAAAATGCTCTATTCAGGGATTGGAGCCATAATATTGGCTAAGGAAAACGCTCAACTCAAGGATTGAAGCCCTAATGTCGGCTAAAAAAAATGCTCAACTCAGGGATTGGAGCCCTAATGTTGCCTTAGGAAGCAACAGGTTGATTTTGGGAATTCTAGACTATCCTCTTTTTGGGGTTTTCTTCTTTTGTTATCTCCCTTTTTGATAAAAAGCAGGAAAGAGCATGGAGGAAACTTCCCTTTGCATTGATTATTTGCTACAAAGCTGTTTCAGCTCTTGCACATTTTTCTTTCTTTTAGCTGCACCTGCTTCTTGCACGGTTGTTTTGGATCGTACATGTTTCAATTTCTAAAAAAAAGATCAATTGTTAGTTTGAAACGGTGATTGGTTTTGTGGCCTTGATTGTACTTGATCACTTTATCCCTGCCTCATTTCTGCCGAGAACTTTACCGTTGATCGGCTTTTGAGGGCGACCCCCCTTTCCGACCGATAAGACTCAACTTTCAGGATTCCATGATGATTTGCCCATGTAAGGCTTTGATCCTTTCATTCGATGCTACTCTTGAGGCCTTTGTCATTGATTTTCCCTCTTTTTCAATGTTTAGTCAGTTGGGATCGGCTTAACACATTCGCCGAGGCTGGGTCCTCTTCTTTTATCTTTTGCGAAGGGAAGCCCTGTAGCACCTAGTCTTTCCACCTTTCTTTGTAATAATTTTGGAATTCAGATTTAAACCGAAAGGGATTCAAGGAAAAGCAAACCAGAAAGTAGGGTAATGAAATTTAAATAGAAGCGTCCCTTTCGGGGGAAAAGAAGGACTTATCTGGGGTGCATGCTGGCTTCAAATTGACATGACATGCTTCTTGGACTGGACGCCCGACCCGCACCAACTTCCATCTTCTTGTGAAACCATCGATTCGTATTTCCGAGTCAGGGGACCTCGCCAGGGGTTTTAGTGATGAGATATCCTCTTTTCGGCCGACAGCACCCTTTGCGGGTTTTCGCTAATCGAACTCTCTCATTTCCCTTCTCACCATCGCCCGATATCGCTCTTTGCGAGTTTTCACTGAGTGGGATCTATCATTTTCAGTTTCTCGACTCCCGTTGCCTTATGGTGCCCGAAGGTTTTCACCAATAAGACTCTCTCATTTTATTTCTCTCAGTTTAGATCGCATCAGCTTTCAATCAATGATATTTCTCAGTTCTCACACATTTGGCAATTGATCTGAAGGACTTGCACTCGGTTTTGGGTAAAAAGAATTGCGAACGGGATTACAACTTTGTAACCATTTGATGGGCTCATGGTTGAATCATTATAACATCTGCCCCAGTTTCACTTTCGGGAAATATGGATTTTTGGTGTAGTGTGAATTTTTTTTTTCGGTGTGACTGAACCCCAAATAGAGGCTGCCTACGTATCCTTTTGGAATCAAGTCAGACGTAGTTCAAAAAATCATTTGTTTTTTTTTTTTTTGGTTCAATAGTGCTTTTGGATTCCAAAGAGGGTAGCCAAGGAAATGTAACCGGCTCAAAGGGCTTGCAAAAGGGTTGATAGTGTTTGGGTAGCGGAATAAAAGCCTTCATCATTTCAAATGCGCGAAGACATCACCAAAGCAAGCTCAGACATTGTACCTTTTTACCGCGTCTGCATTCACAACTGCTTCGGGATCATTTCCTCCGATGTCACCCAAGTATAATGCCCCTCTTGGCAGTATTTTTCTAATGATGTATGGACTTTTCCAGTTAAGAAAAAAATTTTCTTTTGCTTCCTGATGATGAGGAAGAATACGCCTCAACACCAATTGCCCTACCTCAAATTTCCTGGGTCGTACTTTCTTATTATAGGAGCGGGCCATTCTTTGTTGGTACAACTGCCCGTGAAAAACTGTGGCCATCCATTTTTCATCAATCAAAGTCAACTATTGCAATCGAGATTTAACCCATTCACTATCTTCAACCTCTGCTTCAACAATTGTCCTGAGCGAAGGAATTTTTTACATCTGCCGGTATCACAGCTTCAGTTCCATAAACCAACAAGTACGGGGTTGCTCCTACCGATGTGCGCACTGTAGTGCGATATCCCAGTAAGGCAAAAGGCAATTGTTCATGCCACTATCTGGAACCCTAGATTGTCTTTCTCAAAATCTTCTTGATGTTCTTGTTTGCTGCTTCAACAGCGTCATTGGCTTTGGGCCGATAAGGAGTGAAGTTCTTTTGCGTTATTTTGAATTGTTCTCATACCTCCTCCATCAAACGATTGTTCAGGTTCACAGCATTATATGTAATGATGGTTGCGGGAATGCTAAAACGACAGATAAGGTTCGAATGTACAAAATCCACTACAGCTTTCTTAGTGACTGCTTTGAGAGTGATAGCTTCGACCCATTTTGTGACGTAATAAATAGCAACCAATATGAATATGTGCCCATTTGAAGCTTTTGGCTCAATCGGACCAATGAAGTCCATACCCCAGGCGACAAAAGGCCAAGGTGCTGACATAGGATGTAGCTCTGTTGGAGGTGCATGAATCAGATCTCCATGCACCTGACCCTGATGACATTTTCGAACAAAACTGAAGCAGTCTTTCTCCAATAATACTCGGCTCGAAGGATTTTCTTTTCCAGGACATATCTGTTCATATGAGGTCCACACACTCCTGCGTGCACTTTATGCATGATCCTCCCTACTTCCTCAGCGTCAACACATCTCAACAAGTTAAGGTCTGGGGTTCTTTTATACAAGACCTCACTGCTCAGAAAGAAACCACTCGCATGCCGCCTCATAGTTCTCTTTTGATCTCCAGTAGCATGTTCGGGGTATTCTTGTGTTTTCAAAAACCTCTTAATATCATGGTACCATGGCTGGATATTCGGTCCCGCCTCGACTACATTACAGTAACCGTGTCTTTCCCAGATTTGGATTTCCAAGGGATCGATGTGGGCATTGCCTGGATAAGGTAACATCGAAGCTAAAGTGGCCAGTGCATCAGCCAGTTCATTGTGACACCGCGGGATGTACCTGAACTCTATTGATTTGAATCGCTTGCCGAGATTCTCCACGTGTTGTCGGTAAGGAATAAGCTTGACATCTCGGGTTTCCCATTCACCCTGGGCTTGCCGGATAATCAGATCAGAATCCCCCATAATCAACAAATATTAAACATCTTGATCGATTTACATGTTCATGCCCATGATGCAGGGTTCATATTCAGCCGTATTATTTGTGCAAAAGAAATGGAGCCTAGCTATAGCCGGATAGTGCTGACCAGTGGGCGAGATCAAGATTGCCCCAACTACTACACCTTTGGCGTTTATGGCCCTATCAAAGAACATTTTCCAAGCATGAGCGTCCTCAGGGACTACTTCTATTGTGTTTACCTCCTCATCTGGAAAATAAGTGCTCAATGGTTGGTATTCCTCGTTAACCGGGTTTTCAGACAAATGATCTGCCAATGCCTGGGCTTTCATTGCCGTGCAAGTGACGTAGGCTATGTCGAATTCAGTAAGCAAGATTTGACACTTCGCCAATATCCCAGTAGGCATCGGCTTCTGGAATATGTACTTCAAAGGATCTAACCTAGTTATGAGGTAAATAGTATGAGCCTGAAGATAATGTCTCAACTTTTGAGCAGCCCATGTCAAAGCGCAGCACATTCTTTCCAACAAAGTATATTTGCATTCACAGCCGGTGAACTTCTTGCTCAAGTAATAGATCGCCTGCTCTTTCTTTCCAGTTATATCATGATGCCCGAGGACACAGCCAAAAGAGTTTTCTAAGACCGTCAGATACAAGAACAGAGGTCTCCCTGGTTCTGGCGAGACCAAAACTGGAGGATTTGAAAGATATTCTTTGATCTTGTCGAAAGCCTCCTGACACTTAACTGTCCATTTGATTGCTGCATCTTTCCTTAATATCTTAAATATGGGCTCACATGTGGTAGTCAGTTGAGCGATGAACCAACTGAAATAGTTTAACCTGCCCAATACACTTATCACGTATTTCTTTGTTCTTGGGGGAGGTAGATCTCGGATTGCCTTTATCTTTGTTGGATCTAACTCGATACCTCTCATGCTGACTATGAAACCCAGAAGTTTGCCTGATGGGATTCCGAAGGTGCATTTAGCCAGATATAGCTTCAATTCATACTTTCGCAGACTCTCGAAAAATTTCCTCAAATCTTGAACATGATCGTCCTGAGTTCTGGACTTGATGATCACGTCGTCTACATACAGCTCTATCTCTTGATGCATCATATAATGAAAAATAACAGTCATGGCTCTCATATAAGTTGCCCCGTCGTTCTTCAAACCAAACAGCATAACCTAGTAACAGTAAATGCCCCAAGGTGTAGTGAAAGTTGTCTTCTCGACATCTTCTTCATCCATCAACACCTGGTGATATCCTGCGTAACAATCCAGGAAGGACTGTATCTCATGTTTGGTGCAGTTATCAACCAGGATTTGGATATTGGACAAAGGGAAATTATCTTTGGGACTTGCTTTATTCAAATCTCGGTAATCCACACACACACGGGTTTTCCCATCTTTCTTTGGCACGAGAACTACATTATCCAGCCACGTAGTATACTGGACCACCCGGATTACCCCTTTTTTCAACTGTTTTGTGATTTCTTCTTTGATTTTATCATTGATATCAGTCTTAACTTTCTCTGTTTCTGCTGGACTGGGGGACAATCAGGATAAATTGGCAATGCTACTAGATCAACACTTAGTCCTGGCATGTCATCGAATGACCAAGCAAACATATCTTTAAACTCAAACGGGAGTTGAATTATTGCATCCCGTTTTTTCTCATCTGCGTGAATGCTTATTTTGGTTTCTCGAATTTCTTCAGAAGTTCCTAAATTGACCGGTTCTGTATCATTCAAGTTTGGCCTAGGTTTATTCTCAAAGTGTTCCAGTTCTCGATTTATTTTCCTAAAAGCCTCTTCTTCATCATATTCCGGTTCTTGGTTTATTATTTCACAATTAGACAGCGTGTTTAGATCTGGGCATGAAGTCCGCAAGCATGTCATGTCATTTAAAGCCACATTATTAGAACTGAAAAGAAAAAATAAAAGAGGAAAAATAGCAAAAATCAGAAAAAATAAAGAAAATGAACGATGAAATATTGATTTCATTTCTTGGAATTGGGGAAATAACAGGGTTTACATTCAGGAAATTAAAAATAGGAAACTAAAGAAAACATCCGAGTTACACCCTGGGATAACTCGTGATGCAGGAAAGGTGGCAGGACAAGTCTATCCGGACTCCCGCCAGACTGGGAACGGTGTAGCCTTCCAATTTTGAAGTTTAGCATATGGCCCCATGTATAGCACCTCAGCGGTGCTTGTGCCTTCTCCCGGCTGAAACATGTGGGTTTCATAAAGCATTTCTCTCATCTCCCCACATATTTCCCCAATTTCTCCGGCCGTAAAGGCCTCATCCTCTTCTTCTTTGTCGTACCTTGGCCTGACGAAAGTTTCGTACAAGTGTGGCAGTGGTTGAGGTAAATCCCATCCCTCATTTTTTCTCGCTTTTGCACACTCTTCATCATCTGGGGTATGGTGGAAGCCTATACCAAAGAACTTCTTAGTTGAAGGTAGGGTGATAGGTTCAGCTATTCCATGCAATGATTTCCCAAGTCCTTTTCCCGGTTTTAATCCCCGTCGGATCATTTCTTTAGCAATCATGATCTAGGCATTGAACAAGAAAGGTTGGGTTCAAGGGCTCCCCTCTTCATACCGATCCGCCAATACAAATTCAAAAGCCTGATAGACTATGTGATCACTTCCCTCTCTTGCTTCAAGACGTGGGATGGATGGGTCCCGATAGATAGACTGCTCGTCTTCTCCGTGGACCACAATTTACGGATTCTCATATTCGAACTTCACCATTTGATGGAGAGTAGAGGGTACAACCCCTGCAGTATGAATCCAAGGTCTTCCGAGAAGAAAGTTGTAAGATGTGTCCATATCTAGCACTTGGAAGGTCACCTCAAAGTCCATAGGGCCAATGGATAGAATTAGGTCGATTTCTCCAATCGTGTCCCTTATGATGCCATCAAAAGCTCTTACACAAACGTTATTGGGACGAATCCTTCCGGTCCCAATTTCCATTCTATACAGTGTGGAGAGCGGGCAAATATCAACACCCGAACCCCCATCCACCATTACGCGCTTGACATAGTAACCATCACACTTGACAGTCAGATGTAAGGCCTTGTTGTGAGCAGCTCCCTTTGGGTGCAAATCGTTCTTATTAAAGGAAATTTGATTAACAGCAAAGAACCTTTCTGCCATTCTTTCGAGTTGCTCGATCGAAGTCTCAGCAGGTACATACTGTCACACCTCATTTTTACCTACTACACCCCGCGAAGGGTGTAATAGAGGGAGTTTCTCCAATTAAAGGACAATCAAAATAGGATTTATTACTAAGAGTTGGAGTCGCCACTTGAGAGATTTATAGTGTCCCAAGTCACCGGTTTGAATCCCGAATCGAGGAAAAAATTTACTCCATATTACAGTCTATGAATCAGAAATCCGGATAAGGAATTCTGTTAACCCGGGAGAAGGTGTTAGGCATTCCCGAGTTCCGTGGTTCTAGCACGGTCGCTTAACAGTTATATTCGGCTTAATTATCTGATTTTAGTATATGTTCAAACCTATGTGCATTTTTACCTTTTAACCGCTTTTGATCATTATTATTTTTATAATAATTGCAACGTAGTGAAAACACATCTCAAACCACATCACATCAATGTTCTCGTGGTTATTAACATATTTTGACTCCATTGAGATTTGGATTTGGGTCATCAAAATGTGCACCCGAGTTTAAGAAAGTGAGATTATTAACACACGCCTAAAAATAACTAACGCGCTGTCATCTTTTGGGAATGCCGTGAAATTTGCTAAACGGCCCATCCCAAATTTCTAAGTATTTTAAATATATACACTTATGAGGGCCCCGCAATTTATGCGTTTCATTTGGCGAGGCTCGTCTCATTTTTATTTAAAGGCCTATCCTAAAGTAAACTAAAAATTTTCTATATTATTTGTTTCTAATAAATAAAAATAAATATAAAAGAAAATAAAAAGAAATTAGTTAATATTATAAAATTCGGGCTTCAAGTTCAAGTTCGGATCCAAACAAAAGGGAGCGTCTTTTAGTTTGAACCCGCTACCTAACTTAAAACTCACAGTAGGCCATTTGAATGCTAACAAGACAATTCGCCAAAAGAGCCCAAGCCACATGACATGTACACTTTGGACAAAAATCTCAATAGCCACAAATATTGTGCCTGGGAGTAGCCCAAACCAGTCAAAACAGGTCAAGCTAAGAGATCAGAGGATCGAAGTTATAAGGCCGCACAAGCCAACAATTGCTTAAACATCTGCACACCTAAGGTTATCCCAAATTTTCTGATTGTGTTTACCCAATAATAATAAAGTTCAAAAGCATATACTTATTCAAATTAAAAAACATCAATCATGTCCGATTATTCAACAACCAATTTGTTTAAGTAGTGAAATGATGATGTCTGGTCGTTCAAACAAGTTGCTGATATTAATTACCAATCTATACTATCAAAAACCATGTTGAAATAAGGAATTCAATGAAACGGAAGATTTGACATTAATAACTAATCTGTTGATATTAACTAATGCAATATGAAAATTTGTTTGAAGTATATGTTTAGCTCAAAATCAAAGTTGGATGTGGCCATCACACATTGGTAATCTCAAACTGTTTTTGACTTTAAGTTTTTTTTTAACAGAAAAATGCTAAACTAAGACGAGTGTTGGCTATACTAAATTTATTGTTAAATAGATACAAGTTAAAACAATCCATTACAGTCCAATACGAGTTTAAACAGTACAAATCAGTAGAGATACTCCTAATTAAACAATCCTAGTTAAGCACAATCCACATGAACTGAAATTAGACAATTATACAATACTGAGCTGATTGTAACTACAAGCATTCACATGAGCACAGACTTGTAATACTACTTCATTTTCATTCCAATCGAAGGTTACATCGGTGTGAGTTCGAATGTGTACCTTGAAGTGCAATGAAAATTGATAGAGAGGATAGTCAGCAGCAATTTAGCAACAACTAGAATCCAGCAGCAATAACAAAACCAATTTGAACCAAAATCACTTCACGCAAAACCCAAGAATACTTCACAGAGACCCAGCACCAAATAGCTAACCAAAATGACTCAATTGAGAACCAAACTCACTCGAAAGTCAATCAGCAAAACTTTCAAAACCAGTTTTCTAACACCCATATTCAACATATTCTAAACCATGAAATGCATCAGAAAGTATTCGAACTTGCAAACTTCAAGACATCAAAGAAAAGGGAAAGGAACTTAATCAAACAGTGAGCTTCAGCTGTATCTTTTATCTGATTTTCCTCATCGATTAGGTCTATTCCCTCTCAGACTGTTCTCTCCATGTATTCGTATTTCTCTCTTCTTTTAAAGAATGTCTAGAACTCTACCTGTTATTTTTTTCTTTAAATCTCAAAGCTTACCAGACTCCACCCCTTCCCCTGTTCTAATGTGTTTTTAAGCTCTTTTCCAATTCAAAAATGATCTCTCAAACTGAATAACTTTCAAAGCTTTTTTTTTCTCCCAAAAATCATGTCCCCCCTCTGATTTTCAGCCCTTAAACGGGCATCCAAATAGTGCACAATTCATTCCAAATCCACCATCAGCTTATCCTTTATTTCTTTAATCAACCACTATCTTAGTGCCTTTAAATTTAGTCATTAGTGCCCCTTTTTAGTCTCTTGAACCAGCGAGTGTTGTCTCCACTACTATTTGTCTTTCTAACTTTTAATCCCACTTAGAATAGTCTCCATGTTTATAGTGCCTACCTATCAGACCATTAAACTAAACACTTTTCAACTTTTCAGTTCCCAAATTAACCTCCTAAAGTCCCTGATATCACTGCCCTACCCACTCCCCTTCAGACTGTAACAGCTATAACCAAATCACCTAAATGAACAATCATACCAATTGACCAACTAAACTGATTCTTAATTAATCAATGGAATAAATTGAATCTTAATCAAAGTCACAGAATATAAAAGATCATTGATACTAAATAGAAGTTTCAATCGACAGTTCAAACATCAACCTCAAATTAGATCACACAATGTTACAACAGAATGAAGGATTCGGTGTTTTAGGCTACAAACTAACATAAAACAAGAATAAATGGACACTATAAATACACTGACAAAAATACTGAATTCATACGTGAAGATGATAGACAATGGAAAGAAAGGAATTAAGCATCATACAAACTGAAACAATTTAAACCAACAACAACAACAACAATCATAGTTTTTAGATTAATTCTAAAACATGAAAAATGTAGGGGCAGTGGGGATATACTGAACGGAGCCCTGAGGCTGAGAACAGAACAGTCGACACCAAATAGTTTGACGAGAAATAATAAACTACAAATACAAACGAATTAATCGACGAAAATATTCATAACATATGTTGATCAATCAGGAGAAAACTAGACCAAAAAAATGGTCCAAAATAGGGGGAAGAACTACTTAATCAGAAATGATGAATACAACGGAATTAATTCAAACAAACATACAAGGAAACACAGACAAGCAAACATATAGAAAAAGAAAAGAAGAAGTTTAAGAAAACTTACTGATTTTTGGATTCCAATCAACATATTCTTCGAAATTGATTTCCAGTTAGTATTATACACCTATTTCATCAGAAACAGGCTTATAATACTAACAAGAAACCAATTTGACCTTGACAACTTCGAAACAGCCTAAAACCGCTGAACCCTAGATTTACCATTCGGTGAGTTTAACTTGGATTTGAACCAGATTGGTTAAGGATTAGAGACGAGGAGGCCAAGGGGATTATTGGGTGTAAGTTTGGGGTCAAACGGACCAACTAGGTTTTTGGGGCTGGTCTTTGATCGAAGATTCGAGCAGTTATAGGATGATTCGAGGTTAACAGAGCACGGATTCGTGGAGAGGGTAGTTAGAGGGTTCAGGGGTGTTATTTGGGTGGTCATTGGACCTCAAGCCACCGGGTTTATGGCGGAGGTAAAGGGGGGCGGCGCTAGGGTTTGGGTCGTTTGGTTCGTCTCTGAGTTAGAGACGAAAGGGGGTGGTCTGGAAATGAGAGGGGTAGGGTATTGGGGGATCTTTGGTATATTGAAACCAATTATTGATTCTGGACCGTTCGATCTCATGAGATTGACGGTCCAGATCAACCGAGGGGGAAGAACAGTGTCATTTTATTTAACAGGGGCTGGGTCGGTTCGGGTGTAAGGCAGGTCGGGAAACGGATGAGGCTCTGTGACCATTGGATTGAATGGATTTAACGGCTTGGATCAATTGACATCAAACGACGTCGTTTGATTAGTCATGGAGGCGGACCGGGTACTGGATGTTTCTGGGCTGGCTCAGATGGGTTTTGTTTGGGCCTGGGGTAATTGGGTTGTGGTCAATTGGCCCAGTCCGATTTTACTCTTTAATTACATTTTGTTTCCTTTTCTTTTCTTTTTAAACTAATCTTCAAAAATAAAAACCTAAAATCATAATTTAGATTGTAAAACCCAAAATCAACTTAAAAATGCTAATTAACTCTTAAAAACAATTATCACATATAATTAAATACCAAAGAAAATCACATAATTTTGACATTAAATACTAAAATGCGAAGTACATTATTTTGTGATTTTTTTATTTTTTGTAAAACAAACTTAATTACTCCTAATTGTAAAATTAAATCCTAAATACAAATGTAATATATTTTGGTATTTTTACTAATTTAACAAATAAACATGCACAGACAAATACAAACAATAAAAGAAAAATACCACAAAAATCCACAAAATTGCAAACAACACAAAATTATTTTATTTTGAATTTTTGGAAGTAATTCAAGTTCTTGGTATATGGCTTGAAAGAAAAGGGTATCAAGAGTTTTAAAATAATTTTGATGGGTAAAATGTTACAACTCCTGGAATCAAATTTCTTTCCCAAAAATTACAAATACAACTTATGCCCCAGTTTTTCTTGCTTGGGGACCCATTGATTTTTGCTACACTATGACCGAGCCGTGAGGCGCCTATGTATTCTCTTTGAGGAATCAGGTCAAACGTAGTTCGAGGGAGGCTGGAATCATAGGCATTGTGGGTTTTAGGGTTTCTTTCCAAACCAGATTCGAGAAGCCTCAGAGGTGTTTGAGGGGAACTAGTATAGAATTTGGCAAGAGGGGACTGAGGCAGTCAAAGGGTGTGATTTCGGTGGCGATTGAAACTGGCGCCGCCAGCCTAAGGCGGTGGGAAAAAGGGGCGGCGGGCTAGGGTTAGGGAGTCTCTGAGGGTTTTGGAAGAGAAGAGAGATGGGAGGGGGTCACGTTTGGACATTCTTATACTAAATGAGACGCACTTCCGAGCCGTTAGATTTAGCAATCTCAACAGCTTGGATCAAGTAACAACGGAACGAGGTCGGTTAACTGGGGGACGGGAATGGACCGTGTTTGGGGTCGTGGGCTGCCTTATTTGGTTTGGGAGAGATCCGTTTGGGCTTGGGTATTTTAAATAAAATTGACCGAAATTTTATTGCATTCTTTTGTTTCCAATTCTTTTCCATGCTTTCTTCTTCTTCTTCTTCTTCTTCTTCTTTTTTCTTTTCTTTTTCTAAAAGTTAAAACTAGAATACTAAATTAAATTATAAAACCAAATTAATTTAACAAAAATACTAATTACCATAATTAATAAATTAAAGAAGAACTAACTCAAAATCACAAATTAAAATTAAAAGGTGCAAGATGACTACTTTTGTGATTTTCCCTTTTTATAAAATAGCCTAATTACTCAATTAATCCTAAAATGCTAAATTAAATCCTAAAAGCACATCTACATATATTTTTATATTTTTTATTAATTAAAATGCACAGATAAAAATGCAAATAACTAACAAAAAATGTCACAAAAATCCACAAAATTGCAAACACTGAAAGAACATATTATATTTTGAAATTTTGGGAGTAATTCATATAGGGCAAAAATTACGTACTCATAGGGATCGCATAAAAGAAAATGAAAGCTGGGACTTTAATCAATGCGATCGCGGAGGGAAGAATACGATCGCATAGAACAATTTGTGAACCCCTGAAGTTTGCTCTATACGATCGCGACCCAACTTATGAGATTGCATAGAAGAAATCATTGGGCAATAGAAGACAGCTATTTCTGCAGCTTTTTTCCTAAGTCTAAAACTTTCGAAACACATCTAAAACACACCCGAGCCCTCGGGGCTCCTAACCAAACACATGAACTGACTCAACCACATCATACGAACTTATCCGTGCGATCAAATTGCCTAAATAACCTCAAAAACAATGAATCAAAACTCAAAAATCAAGAATTTTTCCAAAACATCATCAAGTTTCAAATTTAGGATTTCAAGTCTGAAACACGTCAAACGACGACTGATTTTAACCAAACATTACAGGATTAAAACATATATAGGATCTGTACCGGGCGCCTGAACCAAAATACGGGCCCGATACCATCGCTTTCTAATCAAATTTCATTTCCAATTTTTCTTAAACATTCCACAAAAACAATTTCTTTTAAAAATTTATTTCTCGGGCTCGGCACCTTAAAATTTGATTTTGGGTATACGCCTGAGTCCCCTATTTTCCTACGGACCCTCCGGGATCGTCAAATCATGGGTCTGGATCCGTTTACCCAAAAGTTGACCAAATTCAAATTTATTCATTTTAATATCAAAACTTACCATTTTTCAAAGAATTTCATATTTAAGCTTTTCGACTATGCGCCCGGACTGCGCACGCAAATTGAGGCGACTCTGAATAGGTTTTCAAGGCCTCGGAAGCACTGAATTCATTTAAAACAGGTGATAACCCTTTGGGTCGTCACATCTTCTCCACACCTCTTGTGCTATTTTTGAAGAGGAACTTCACCATACCTTCATAGGTATGTAATCCTAAGCTCGTTTTCTTCTATCTTTATCAACGCCGACTAGATTTCTAGACCTAACATGAGATTAAGGGTAGAAAAATTAGGGATTTGGGTAGAGTTAGGGCTTTTTTATTATTGGGGAATTTGACCTCGATTTGAGGTGGGTTTCAAAAATAATTATATATTTGGGTTTGTGGGGGAATGGGTAATCAGGTTTAGTTCGAACCTCGGGTTTTGACCATATGGACTCGGGGGCAATTTTTGACTTTTTGGGTAAAACTTTGGAAAACATAATTCATACATTGGAGTTGATTCATTTAGCGTTTATTGATGTAATTAAGTAACTTGTGACTAGATACGAGCGAATTGGTGGTGGAATCAAGGTTAAAGCGATAATTGAGACGTGAATTGTGTTCGTGGCAACGACGTAAGTGTTTGGTCTAACCTTAGCTTGAGAGATTAGGAGTCGTGTATTATTTATGACGTATTAATTATGGAGTACGACGTATAGATATGGTGATGATTATTTATATGTCGGTGTCAAGCATGCTCGTAGGTCTTGTATTATAATTGTTATTACTCGTTGTGGTTTATTGTGCCGCACATGTTACTATCATCATTGTTCCCTTTCTGGGATATTTGTCTTGATAGTATTGTTCCCTTGCCGGGATGTTATTATATTGCTCTTGTTCCCTTGCCCGGATGTTGCTATATTGCTCATATTCCCTTTCCAGGATTCTTTGTGATTGTTGTTAATTTGTAACTGGGATCTGGTGGCACGCCTGCCACAAGATAAATGAAATGGGATCGGGTGTCATGCCTGCTACGAGATAATTGTAATGGGAGCAGGTGTCATGCCTGCCACAAGATAAATGAAAAGGTATGGGGTGGCACGCCTGCCACGAGATAATTGAAATGGAAGCGGGTGGCACACATGCGACAAGATAAATGAAATAGGAGCGAGTGGCATGCCTGCCATGAGATAATTGAAATGGGAGTGGGTGGCACACCTGCCACGAGATATATGAAATGGGAGCGGGTTGCACGCCTGCAACGAGATACGTGAAATTGGAGCAGGTTGCACGCCTGCAGCAAGATGTAAAATGAATTTTGCCTTTTTTCCCTTATCCTTGTTAGTAGTTTGATTTTGGTTCCTTTATAATTCTCTTGATATTTTGTTTTACCCATTAATCCCCGAAGCATGCTTTTCCCCCTCCCATCTTTACTTGTTTATTTCTGCTTTACCTTTCACTGTATATTATATAACTGCACAGGTTTATTTGGTAGTCTGGTCCTAACCTTGTCACTACTTCGCCGAGGTTAGGCTAGGCAATTACCAGCATATGGGGTCGGTTGTGCTGATACTACACTCTGCACTCTTTTATGCAGATCCCAATGCTGTAAACTTTGGACCATAGATTTGGGCTGCTACATTCAGTCCACGCGGAGATCGAAGGTTGACCTGCAGATGTCCGCAGGCCCTGGCGTCTCCTTTATCCTTTATTTCTTGTTTCATCCCTTCACTTTAGAAACAGTGTCTTTTATTTTTAGACCTTGTATTTAGCAGTCTTAAATCGTATGTGGTATTGTGACACCAGTTCAGGGTGGTTAAGGCTTAATCGTTTGTAACAGTTACATGTTCAGATATTTTATTGCATTGTTCCGCTTATTCTAATTTTTTGGTGTTTACATGTTATTGCTTTATAATTGTTAAAAGGAAATAATTAGATAATGAAGTAATTAGTTCAAAGGATTGGCTTGCCTAGATCACATTAGTAGTCACTATCAAGACTCCCGAGGGTAGGAAATTCGGGTCGTGACAAGTTGGTATCAGAGCTCTAGGTTATATGGATCTCATAGTTCATAGACAAGCTTAGTAGAGCCCGAGGGATCGGTACAGAGACGTCTGTATTTATCCCCCAAAGGCTACAGAGTTAGGAAAATTTCACATCTATTATTTCCTGTCGTGCGGTTTGGTTTCTAAATGCCGATTAAATTTCTATTCTGTTCTCTCGCAGATGATGAGAATGCGTGCTTCCTAATTCGTTGACCTGTAGCCCTAGCCCCCAGTAGTAGCTCCGACGAGGGGCAGAGGGTGAGGCCAAGGCCATGCTTTCGGCTGATGTAGGGGTAGAGCTCATCCTAGAGTAGCAGCACCAGCAGTGGAGCCTCAGGTTGACTTTGATGATGAGGTTCCGGCCCCAGCAGCTCCGGTAGGCCCAACACAGGTCCCAGAGGGGTTTATCGCTACCCTAGTACTCCAGGATGCTTTGGTCCATCTAGTGGGCATTATGGAGAGTGTCACCCAGGCAGGTTTTCTCCCTGTAACACCAGCCATTTCTCAGGATAGAGGAGGAGCCCAGACTCCTGCTACTCACACTCCGGAGAAGGTAGCTCCCAAGTTTCAGACTCCAGCAGTTCTGCCAATTTGAGCAGTTCAGCCGGGTGTGGTAGCCCAGGCCGATGATAGAGCAGTTATGTCTGCCGATGCTTTGTGGAGATTGGATAGGTTTACCAAGCTCTTCACTACTACATTCAGCGGTGCATCTTCTTAGGATCCCTAGGATTTTCTAGACAACTGTCATGAGGTTCTCAGGAACATGGGGATAGTAGAGACCAATGGGCTCGATTTTGCTACTTTTTGCTTGTCTGGATCCGCCAAGACTTGGTAGAGAGATTATTGCTTAGCTAGACAAGCCGAATCACTATCTTTGACTTGGGAGCACTTTACTCAGTTATTTCTGGAGAAGTTTCTCCCTATCACTCAGAGAGAGGCCTATCAGAGGTAGTTTGAGCATCTCCAGCAGGGTTCTATGACCGTTACTCAGTATGAGACCAGATTCATCAACTTAGCTCGGCATGCTCTTGTCATACTGCCTACCAAGAGAGAAAGGGTGAGGAGGTTCATTAAGGGACTTATTCAACCGATTCGTCTTCAGATGACTAGGGAGACAGAGAGTGAGATTTCCTTCCAGGAGGCGGCCAATGTGGCCAGGAGGGTGGAGATGGTTTTGTCGTAGGGAGTTGGTCAGGGGTCTAACAAGTGGCCTCGCCATTCAGGCAGATTCAGTGGTACCTCGTCTGGAGGTAGGGATTCATATGGTAGGGTCCATCCTCCCAGGCATTTTCAATCATCACTTTAGGTTTCTCACGGTGCTTCAGGTGGTCGTTGTTCCTATGTACAATATTCTGATCAGCAGTCTTACAGTGCACCACCAGCTCCTATAATTAGACCACCACTTCAAAGTTTCCAGGGTTGTCAGCCCCAGCAACCAAGGGCTTTTTTTAACTTGTGGCGACATGAGGCGCATTGCTAGGTATTGCCCTTGAGCACCGAGTAGTTCTTAGAAACAGGGTTCCCGTGCCATGGTTCAAGCACCGGGTGTTCCACAGCCCGCCCAGCCAGCTAGAGGTGGGGGAGAGGTTCTAGAGGTAGAGGTATTAGAGGTAGAGCTCAGGCCGCTAGAGGTGGAGGCCAGCTAGCAGCAGGCCATCCCAAAGATATAGTTTAGGGTGGTGGGGCTCAGCCCTGATGTTATGCTCTTCCAGCCAGGCCCGAGGCTGAGGCTTCCGATATAGTTATTCACAAGTACGGTTCTGGTTTGTGATAGAGATGCTTCAGTGTTATTTGATCCAGGGTCTATGTACTCCTATATGTCATTTTATTTTTCATCGTATCTGGTCATACCTAGTGATTCTTTGAGTGCTCATGTTTATGTTTCTATACCGGTGGGTGATTCTATTATAGTAGATCGAGTCCATCATTCATGTAAAGTTGTGATTGGAGGTTTTGAGACTCGTGTAGATTTGCTTCTCCTTGATATGGTTGATTTCGACGTCATATTGGGGATAGACTTGTTATCACCTCATCATTCTATCTTGGACTGTCATGCCAAGACTATGACCTTAGCCTTATCGGGTGTACCTCGTTTAGAGTGGAGAGGTACTCCTGGTCATTCTACCCGTAGTGTTATTTATTATGTGAAGGCTCAGCGTATGATTTATAAGGGGTGTTTGGCCTATTTGGCATATGTTCGTGATTCTAGTGTTGAGGTTCCTTCTATTGATTTTGTGCCCGTTGTTCGAGAGTTTCCTGAGATATTTCCTTCAGACCTGCTAGTTATGCCACCCGACAAGGATATTGACATTTGCATTGATTTGGCTCCAGGCACTTAGCCTATTTCTATTCTGCCCTATCGTATGGCCCCGCCTGAGTTGAAAAAGTTGAAGGAGCAGTTGCAAGACTTGCTTGAAAAGGGTTTCATTAGACCCAGTGTGTCGCCTTGGGGTGCACCGGTATTGTTTGTTAAGAAGAAGGATGGATCGATGCGAATGTGTAAAGATTACCGGCAATTGAACAAGGTTACAATCAAGAATAAGTATCTGCTCCCTAGGATTAATGATTTGTTCGATCAGCTTCAGGGTGCCAAGGTAAGATTGACTTGAGATCTGGCTACCATCAGTTGAGGATTAGGGCATCCGATGTCCCTAAGACAACTTTCCGCACTCGAAACGGGCATTATGAGTTCTTGGTGATGTCATTCGGGTTGACAAATGCCCCATCAACTTTTATGGATTTGATGAACCGAGTGTTAATGCCTACTTGGATTCGTTCGTGATAGTCTTCATTGATGATATTTTGCACACAGGTTTAGGGCCATATACCATTTATTGTGATGCATCTCGTATTGGACTTGGTGCGGTATTGATGTAGGATGGAAAGGTCATTGCCTATGCTTCACGGCAGTTGAAGATTCATGAGAAGAACTATCTGGTTCATGATTTGGAGTTAATATCCATTGTTCACGCGTTTAAGATTTGGAGGCATTATCTATAATGTGTGGCATGTGAGGTGTTCACAGATCACAAGAGTCTGCAATATTTGTTCAAGCAAAAGGAGTTGAATTTGAGACAGAGGAGGTGGTTGGAGTTGTTGAAGGACTATGATATCACCATCTTATATCATCCAGGAACGGCCAATGTGGTGGCCGATGCCTTGATTAGGAAATCAACCAGTATGGGCAGTCTTGCTTATATTCTGGTCGATCAGAGATCGCTTGCTTTGGATGTTCAGGCTTTGGATAATCAGTTCATGAGGTTGGATGTTTCTGAGCCCAGCCGTGTGTTAGCTTGCACAATCGCTCTTTCTTCATTATTGGAGTGTATCCGAGATCGGCAGTATGATGATCCTCATTTGTGTGTCCTTAGATACACGGTGCAGCATGAAGGTGCCAGGCATATTATCTTAGGTGATGATGGAGTTTTGAGATTACAGGGTCGAGTTTTTGTGCATAATGTGGATGGGCTTCGAGAGTTGATCTTAGAGGAGGCCCATAGCTCCCAGTACTCTATTCATCCGGACGCTGCGAAGATGTATCAGGATTTGCGGAAGCATTATTGGTGGCGGAGAATGAAGAAGGATATCGTCGCATATGTGGCTCGGTGCTTTAATTGTCAGCAGGTTAAGTATGAGCATCAAAGGCATGGTGGTTTTTTCCAGAAGATTGAGATTCCTTGGTGGAAGTGGGAGCGTATCACTATGGACTTCGTTGTTGGACTCCCACGGACTCAGAGGAAGTTCGATGCAGTGTGGGTTATTGTTGATAGGTTGACCAAGTCAGCATATTTCATTCTTGTGGCAGTCTCCTATTCTTCCGAAAGGTTAGCTAAGATCTATATTCGGGAGATTGTTCTCCTTTATGGTGTGCCCTGTCTATCATTTTGGATCGAGGTATGCAGTTTACTTCACATTTTTGGAGAGCAGTTCAGCGAAAGTTGGGCACACGGGTCGAGTGACAAGGAGCGTCACGGTGAATATCAGAAAGGACGAAGAAGGAAGCAAAGGAAGATAAAAGAGTAGAGAAAGTTGAGCAAATTTAGAAGAAGATGATGGAGAACTTTATGATCAGCTGTAAACTATTGCAGAAATTTTATGTTCTTTTTTTCTCAAATAAACAGATATTACAGTATTATTGTACATAAATGCATGTTTTCATTATATTAAGTTGTATTGGTTCTTTGACGCAAAAAAAAAAAAAAGTTGTATTGGTTCTTATGTTGTGTTTGGTATATCAGATGTTTGCTACTACTATTCTAGATTTTGGTTGCAAACGAAAAAATAAAATTAAAAATGCTTGATAGTAATAGAAAACTACATATTTTAGAGTGTCGTTGTATTCATTTCCCTCCCTTTGTGACTAGCATTAAGAAGATTGCCCGTTCCTGATATATTCGTCTCGAAGTGTTTGGTTGCTAAAAAATGATTTTATTTTTAAATAAGAATATTTACTAAAATTTGAAACTACATTTGACGGCCATAGACTTCATATGAATTCCACTTAATATAAAATGTAAAAAGTAATTTTATATTTTGAGGAAATGACTTAAAAGAAATTATTTACTATACAAATTTTAGCAATCAATCTCATGTTAAAGAATAAGTTTAATATTGATTACTCATTAAAGAGTTATCATACATTTCTAACAACCTCTATCAGGAATATCAAGGGTCACTACCTTAATCCTCTCTTCCCCGTCTTTTTTCTTCAATTCCATTTAATCTGTCTATACATTTTTTTTCTCGAGTTCTCATGATCTATAGGGAAGTAAGAAAGGAAGGAAGGAAGAGAGAGATGGGAAAACTAAAGGGAAAGGAAAGAAACACGCATAGCAAATATTACAATAATGAAAAAAAATTATATAGAATTTATTTTAATTGTGTGCTTTTGCGCTTTTCTATTTAATTTTTCTAACCTTAATATGTTACATTCTTATTTTGTCTTTGGATCTCGGTTGTTAATTAATTTCTTCATTGTTATGGCTAACTAATTTTTTTTACTTTTTATTTTTGTTTGCAGTTCAACTCTTTATAGACCTAAGATCAGCGTCTATATTATCATTTATTTTTTAAAGTTTTGGAGAATTTATTATCACTTGAAAATGAATTTGATAGTCGAATTGAATTCGGATTGATCAAAGATTGGTTTCCAATAATTTTGAGAAATAAAATTAAACATTTTATAAATATGAAACATATTGTTATCTTGGCCAGATGCTTCGATCTATAAGGTCATTGTGCGAAAAATATGAATAATCTGGCTCACGTTGTAAAGAAGGTTTACTTGTTAGTTATTTTTTTTAATTATTATTAAATGCTGATCGAATGTATATTAAAGTCAAACCAATAACTCTAAGTGAACAAAAAAGAAAAAGATCAAATTAGTAAAATATCGGTCAGGTTGTATGAATTTTTTTCTAGAGAAAGTCCAAAATATCATTGTGAAATTTTAATGATGATGTTATTCATGACTGCGTGAAGCGCGGTCAACTTCACTAGTTGATGATAAAGTCATAAATTTCTTTAAGGGTGTTCAACTGACAATGTCCTTCCCTCACTGTAAATTTATACATGAGTGTACTCATTGCTGAAACTCTAAATTCACCACTGGCTTTATGCTCAAACAATAACGAGCCGTACAAAAAGAAAATTAGGAAGAAATCACAAAAAAAAAATGGAAAAAAAATATTTATTATGATCCAAATCAATAGACTATGCTCCAAAAACTCCGAGAATAGGCATCAAAAGCATATTTTTTATGACCCAGAGAATTAATCTTACCTATAGGACTGTTTGGTACCAAGAATATTTATATACTTCTATTACCATAGACAAAAACTTAATACGTTCCTAGAAATATATTAGATCTAGGTCTTACCTCAGTTGATAAAGTGTATACTGCACCCATTACTTCTTTGTGGTAGTAGATATATGCAAACTAATATGACTATATTTTCCAACTAAAAAGAGAAAGATCAACTACACACTTATTTATGACCATTTGGTCGATCTCATCTAATTGAAAATTCACGTAAAATAAAATTTACTAACTCGACTTTCTGTAAATCTTGCACTACTAAAAAACAGTGCAATTCCGTACATTATTTTCGACCAAAATTGGTCGGAAAAACGATGGTCGCAAACGTATATTCAACCGAAACCGATCGAAAACTTCAAAACGTTGACTGGCCATTAAACTTTAATTTTCGACCGAAATAGGGGTAAAAGTGTCATAATTCAAGCTACAGTCCTCTCGGGTCTTTTCAAACCTTAGTTAGAGATAGATCATTTCATCTATTTTTTATTTCTGTTGGAGAGAGAGCCGCCAAAATACTCACGTGCAGAAAAATAAATAATTCCAGTGATGTGTTGCTTAGCCAGTAGGTTGTGTCAGTGATGACTAATATTACATACAAATAGTTTATATCCAGGGGCGTATATAGCCCTATAATACGAGTTCAATTAATCTTCAGCTGTGTGTATGTATATATCTAAATACATAATATAATTTTTCGGTGAAAGATGTTACGATCCGGAATTCCCACCCTAAGGAATCGTGATGGCGCCTACTCGTAGAAGCTAGGCAAGCCACACATTTAGAATCCATAAATACTTTTGTTTTAGATCCATTTTTACCAATTAAATTAACAGGAAATAAATAGTTAAACAACAGCGGAATTCGTAATTTAGCAGAAGACTTAAACGAAATAAACCAAGATAATAAGAAAGATCCACATATCCCTCTACCCAGAACTGGTGTCACAACATTCACGGAGTACTAAGATTTACTACATACACCCGTTTGAAAGAAAATAACATTGTCTATCTCGCAACATAAGTAAAGATAGAGGAGACATCAGGCCTGCGGACGCCTGCAAGACTACCTCAGTGTCTCGGAGGGCTAAAGGCTAGCTCGCGAGCTACTACTGTTTTCCGGTACCTGGATCTGTGCAAAAGAGCACAGAGTGTAGTATCAGCATAATCGACCCCATGTCCTAGTAAGTCTCTAGCCTAACCCCGGCGAAGTAGTGACGAGGCTAGACAGGGCTACCACATAAATATGTGCAGTAATATAATTCTACAACGGAAAAATTACAAGAATGACCATTTTAAATGGGAGGGGAACATGCTCCGGGATAACAAATAATACAGAAATTCAAGAGAATAATAAGGAACATCAATAAATTAACTCTAACACGAATAAAGTAAATAAAAGCAGATTTCACTGTCAGTACACATCTCGTTGCACGCGTGAAACCCGATCCCATTTCACAATGTTTCCGTGGTAGGCGTACCACCCGCTCCCTTTTCATCAAATCTCGTGGTAGGCGTACCACCCGCTCTCATTTCATTAAATTTCGTGGTAGGCATACCACCCGCTCCCATTTCATTATATCAACAGTTCTTCCATAAAATTTACTCTAATAAATGCAACATTTAATACGAATTCATAAGACAACAAGTACACAATAATTATGATTCACTGAGAAAAATAAATAATGACAAGTAGCAATTAATTATGGGCTTTAAGGAGCAATTAGGAAATTTAGTAGTTAATATGTAGAATGTCAAGTAGCAATTAAGTCACATAAACATGTAACAATTATGGAATAAATTCAAGGCATAACGTTGCGCAAGGATACCTTGATTCAATAATAACAAGTAACACAATAGAGGAAAATGCCAACATAAAGAATCACAGTAATAGTGGAATAAGACAATTAATGCACTTGAATTGATATCAATAAGAAGTCATAACAAACGGCAATAAGTGAACGGCATCACCCTTCGTGCTTTTACTCTCATCCTCACCAAGCAATGATATAATAAAATGTGCACGGCATCACCCTTCGTGTTTTTACTCTTTTTCCTCACATACAATCAATAGAATCGGCACGGAATGGTACATCGTGCGGCACGGCATCAGCCTTCGTGCTTTACTCTCTTTCCTCACAATAAGCAAACAATGCACGACATCACCCTTCGTGCTTTACACTCTTTCCTCACCATAAACAAACAATGCACGTTATCACCCTTCGTTCTTTAACACTCTTCCTTACCCAAACAACAATCACAAACAAGGGCCAAGGGAATAAACAAAATAATAATGGAAATCCCGGCAAGGGAACACAATTAAACAATTAAATCCCGGTAAGGGTACAACATCAATAATCTCAACGTCCGGCAAGGGAGAATAATCAATAAATAACAATATCCCGGCAAGGGAACAATTTAAATAATCTTTCTCTTTCTTTCACTTTCATTCCATATCTCACTTTACCACTTGAGCCAATGCTCCAAAGGGTTCAACTATTTCATATACGTTCACAATTGTAATATGACTTGAGCCAATGCTCCTTGTTGTTCATAGGTTACAATTCCTCTAACAAGATTTTCACAACAAATAGGAATCATCACCAAGGCAAGAGAAATACAACGAAATCAAGATATTCACAATTTAAATACTCACGGTCATGCTAGACACCAACGTATAGATACTCGTCACCATGCCTATACCTCGTACTCAACAAGAAGCAATTAGCAAATAAGACCCAGCACTTAGTCCCTCAAGCTAGGGTTAGACCAAACACTTACCTCAAACTTCCACGGCCAAATCAATCCACAATAACCGCCTTCCCTATCGAATTCGGCTCCAAATCAATTAAATCTATACATAAACGACTTCATAACATCAATACATGCTAAATAAATCGAACCCAATGTCTAATTATAGCTTTCAAGCATTCTTCCCAAAATCCCAAAAATTGACCCGGGCCCGCTTGGTTAAAACACAAGGTTCAGACCAAAATCAAATCACCCATTCACTCACGAGCCCGAATATATTATTTATTTTCAAATTCGACCCCAAAACGAGGTCTAAATCAAGAAAAAATCAAAAAGCCCTAATTTTCTACCCTTAACATGCGTTTTAAGCTTAGGATTTCAATAAATGTTGATGGAAAATGAAGAAAACGAGTTAAAGATCAATAACCCAAGAGTAAATGGTGAAAAGATGCTTCAAAAGTCGCCCTAGAACCTTGGAGAAGAAGAATTTTTTTGAAGTCTTGTGAAAATCCCGAAATGGTTTTGTTTTGGGGTTTTAAAATAGCTGGGCAACATTTCCCTTGACGTTCGCGATGAACCAGGTCTGAATACCTTCGAATTCGCGACATCAGGCTTGCGTTCGCGGAGCATCAGCTCCCAGAGCCTTCGCGTTCGCGACCTAGTGATCGCGTTCGCGTAGAGTAAACAGGAGACCCCTCCCCTTAACCTTACGCGTTCACTAAGGGTCTACCCCCTCAGCTTCGTGTTCGTGTCACCTTCTTCGTGTTCACGAAGAATAAAATAGACTCCTTGGAATTTTTCCTTACGCGTTCGCGAGAGGTCCTACGCGAACGCGAATAAAAAAATCCTTGAGCACTGAACAGCAAAAACCTGCAACATTTTTAAGGTCAAAAACCATCCCGAAATACTCCCGTGCCTTCGGGGCTCCTAAATAAACACACGTACTAACTCAACACCATCATAAGAACTTATCTATGCGATCAAATCACCAAAATAACCTCGATAACAATGAATCAAACCTCAAAAATCAAGAATTTTTCTCAAACTTCATCAAGTATTAAATTTAGCAATTTAGGTCTGAATCACGACAACGGACTCTGTTTTCAACCAAACTTTACAGAAATGACTTAAACCATATATAAGACCTGTACCGAGCACCGAAACAAAAATACGGGCCCGATACCAACATTCTCCAATCACATTTCATTTCATATTTCCTTAAAATTTTCAGAAAAATAATTTTTTTTAAAAATTTATTCCTCGGGCTCGGGACCTCGGAATTCGATTGCGGGCATACGCTCGAATCCCATATTTTCTTACGGACCCTCTGGGACCGGCAAATCATGGGTCTGGATCCGTTTACCCAAAAAGTTGGCCAAAGACAAGAATGATGTAAATTTTAATAATTTAATTTGGGATTGAAGGAACGAGATTGTCATTTTTTTGCATTATGGAAACGTCCCTAATGACAAGAAAAAAGCTCATGCACTTTGGAAAATGGATGCTCAGTACTTTTTAAACCAGGGCAACCTATATTGTAAATGTTCGGTAGTCCCATAGCCAGATACCTCGGACCTTCTCAAACGGAGTATGTAATGAGGAAAATACACGAGGGGCATTATGTGAATCACGCCGGAGGAAGATCGCTGGTAAGAACCTTAATTAGGGCAGGATATTATTGGCCTAAAATGGAAGAAGAAGCAGAAAGTTTCGTGGCTAAATGCAATATATGTTAGAGATACGGAAACAACATGCATAGACCTGCGGAATTACTATATCCAGTCATCGCACCATGGCCATTTATGAAATGGGGATTGGATATCGTGGGTCCATTACCACAAGCAAAAGGTCAGGTGAAATTTTTTCTCGTACTCACTGATTATTTTACTAAATGGGTAGAGGCAGGAACATTCAAACAGGTACGAGAAAACGAAGTCAAAGATTTTATCTAGCGGAATATCATATGCCGATTTAGTGTACCAAAAGAGATTGTATGTGATAATGGCCCTCAGTTTATAGGAGCTCAAATCGCAGAATTCTTTCAAAGTTGGCAAATTAAAAGGATTACGTCCACACCTTATCATCCGGTGGGTAATGGGCAAACAAAGTCAACAAACAAGGTTATTATCAATAATTTAAAGAAGCTTTTAGAAGATTCAAAAGGAAATTGGCCAGAAGTGCTACCTGGTGTTTTGTGGGAGTATCGCACAACAACAAAAACAAGTTCGGGAGAAACACCATTTTCATTGGTTTATGGAGAAGAAGTTTTAATTCCAGTTGAGATAGGGGAGCCAAGTACGAGGTTCACACATGCAACAAACGAGTCTATTGATGACGAAATGTGTGTAAGTCTCGATTTACTTGAAGGAAGAAGGGAAACTGCATTAGTAAGAATGGCAGCACAAAAGCAAGTCATAGAACGATACTACAACTGGAAAGCACGCCTCAAATTCTTTAAAACTGGGGACTTTGTACTCAAAAAGGTTTTTCAATCTACGAAGACAGCTAATACGGGAAAATTAAGTCCAACATAGGAATGACCCTATAGGATTTGTGGTATTGCAGGCAAAGGAGCATATGAGTTGGAAACAATGGATGGCAAAGTACAACCTTCGCATTGGAACGCTGTTCACCTAAAGAGATACTATTTCTGAGGAATACACATGGTTAGGTACCCCTATTTTAAAGTTTATTTTTGAATTATTAAAATTTTACTAACGATTTTAGATGATAGGCAAAAAGCTAATCCGTACTAAATGATGAGTCAAGACCTGTAAGGCACACGGAATAAACTAAAATTCTTGGCCTAGGGTTACAATTATTCTAATAGAAATACAAACGGGTTAAGCAGTCTTCATCTATAATCGCACCTCCGAGTCCCGTATTTTTCCTTTTCAGGAAAAGGACCAAATTAGATAAACAATCAAGTGCTCGAGGCTTTATACTTCAACACTCAAATACTTGGGGGACTACATAATGTACACGAGCATGTGTATAAAGAAGGCAAAGAAGATTGAGGAAAAATCAAGCCTGAAAAAGTCAAGGGCAGAGTAAAAGTCGCGAAGTGACGAGCCAAGGCCAAAGAAAACCTTACTATAGTTAGGGTAAAAGCCATGTACTAAAACATGTTATAAAGAAAAACCTCGTGTTTTTATTATTCTGAAACATGTTATAAAGAAAAATCTTGTGTTTTTATTTTTTCTTAAAAATTTGTTACAAGAAAAACAATTACGAGAAAGTTATAGATGTAATTCAAATACATGTAACGTATTATTCAAAACTAGACAAAGTTCAAATAAAAACTTGTCAATGTTATTTTAAAAGAAACATGTGTGTTCCTATTTCTTTTACCGTATTTTAACACCATTATGAAGTTGAGACATCTTTTTCATTAAGTGTCAACATATATAAAAGGGCCATCTTTTATAAAATTCATGTTTAATTTAGTTCTTCATGAAGTTAATAGAAGCATTTTCTAAAGAATAAAAACGCAGATTATTCGATAAGTCCTTAGAAATAAAGGCAAGAATAAACTAAATAGAAGTTCCAGATAGTAATGAAAAAACTTCTAAAATATTAAAAGTCTTAAGACTAAGTAAAAACTTAGTCGAAAAACTACGAATTGTTTATACAGATTGCCCCATGAAAAGACTTGGGGACTTGCGTTTCCAAAATCGACCCTCATATGAAGCTAAGGGTTTGATTACAATTTTCCAAAATAAACCTTCAAATGAAACCAAGGGTTTTAAACATAACCTTCCAAAAATGTACTTACAAAAAAAGAGAGAATTCAAAAAGTTCAAATTTATCCCTAGGAAGATATGGGAACTGAAGAAGGTGTATCAACGGCAATGGGCTCAACTTGGGCAGGTGCATCAATAGGTGCGGGTTGAGCTTGACTCGCAGCAACAAGCTCGACAGGGCTTGGAAGAGTTGAGATACCCATATCAACTTCAACGTTCATTGTCACGACCCAAACCCAAGTCGTAAAGGCGCCCAACACCTTGTTAGGCAAGCCCGACCATTCGAACACTCTCAACCCAAAATACAAAGCCCCTTATCGGATCTGGCGTCACGAGTCAGAGCTTCTAGATACAACTGAGCAACATCCTATACATATGAAAGTATAGATGCGGAAGTAAAAGAGAGATAAAAGGGGAAATCGGGTCCTGCGAACGCCAGGCAGCTACCTCGAGGACTCCGACAGATGAACTAGGCAGCGGCATCGAACTCAGCTATGCCTTCGGGATCCCTGTATCTGCACACAAGGTGCAGGGAGTAAAGTGAGTACTCCAACTCAGTGAGTAATAGCAATAAATAACAACTGGAAGTAAGAATTCACGTAGAAACAGTGCACAGTTCTATAACCAACAGTAAGGGCAGTAAACAACGGCTAAATAGGGAAAACAGGTGAAAATCTCTGATAATAGGTGAATTTGACTATAATCACGCCCTAAATAATCACATTTTTATGTTGTTTTGATGATATATATGATGACAAAATGCTCTTAGTAGTGT
>MU735738.1:112897-126015 GCA_026770625.1 Nicotiana glauca
AAAACTCAACAGTGATACAAAAGTATTTGGAAGCTGGTTCTGAGAAGTGAGTGAGTTTAAAGATAGCAGTTGTTAGGTTGACTCTCTGTGGATTCGACCCTGGGCTTAATACTCGGGTTTTATTTGCAACGTCCGCAGAATCCTATTTAGAGGATATACATTGGGCGTGATCAATCTCTCAAAAGTCCAGCAAATTACCAACACTACTGCGGCGCGCAGCCCGATCCAATAATAATATATACTGCTGCGGCGCGCAGCCTGATCCAATAAATATATATATACCACTGCGGCGCGCAGCCCGATCCAATAATAATAGTCGACTGCGCTCACTGGGGTGTGTGCAGACTCCGGAGGGGCTCCTACGGCTCAAGTGCTATAATACTGCGGCGTGCAGTCCGATCCACAAAATATATCACTGCGGCGTGCAGTCCGATCCATATAATATATATCACTGTGGCGTGCAGTCCGATCCATATAACATATCACTGTAGCGTGCAGTCCAATCCATATAACATATCACTGCGGCGTGCAGTCCGATCCATAAAATACATATCACTGCGGCGTGCAGTCCGATCCATATAACATATTACTGTGGCGTGCAGTCCGATCCATATAATATATATCACTGCGGCGTGCAGTTCGATCCACAAAATATATATCACTGCGGCGTGCAGTCCGATCCATATAACATATCACTACGGCGTGCAGTCCGATCCATATAATATATATCACTGCGACGTACAGTCCGATCCATATAACATACTACTGCAGCATGCAGTCCGATCCATACATGTATATGTATATACTGCTGCGGCGTGCAGCCCGATCCTATGTATATCAAATACCCTCACTATGGGGTCCTTGACCCCTCTCGGTCAATATAGACTTGGCCTCTCGGGCCCACTCAGCTAAGACGGGGTTTCCAACCCCAGGTATTTCTCATTTAGAGTGCAAATTGCTAAGACCGGTTCATATTATGTTTTATAGTTTAAGAATATGAATGAGAGTATGATTTCAATAGGTAAAGTGAGGTCAAATAGCCCAACATGCTCCCTAAGGGTCCCACAAATCGGCACAAGGTTCCAAACATGGCAACTAGCCAAAAATATACTGATACTAACTCAGTCTCAGTCAAAAGTACAGCAGAGTCATGAATCGGGATGGACCGAGTCCGAATCCCCAACAGTAACATCACCATGCTCATCATGTAGCGCGTATCTCATCTTAACATAGCACTACATAGTGCAAATACGGGGTTTCCAACCCTCAGTACATCATTTATAACCATTACTCACCTCAAGCCAGCCGAAATCCTAGCTCGCTTTGCGCTTCCCTCGCAAATCAACCTCCTCGAGTGTAGAATCTAACCACAACCACAAGGAATACGTTATGATAAGCTAATGGGACATAACCCAATTGAAAGAACTCGAAAAACACCCAAAAACACGAAGTTGGCAAAACCCGAGCCCCAGGCCCACGTCTCAAAAAATTATAAAACTAACTTCACCGGCTTCCTTATCTTGACACGAGTTCATACATACCAAATTCACAAAAATGGAGCCCATTTGACCCCTCAAATCACTAGTTTAAACTCTTTCAAATTTAAGCTCTAACCTCCATTTTTAACCTTAATTCCCTTGGATTTTCGGTGTTAATCCATATTTTTACACCATAATAACATAATCTAAGACCAAGAATCCATACCTGATGAAAACTCTCGAAACCCTCTCCCTCTTCAAAATCGTCCAAAAATCGCCTAAGTCCGAAGCAGCAAATGTTTTCTCCTTCAAAATTCGTGAAAGGGACTTAATATTGTTCTGCCCAGAACTTTTAGCTTCTGCGCTTCAATTACTGCTTCTGCGGTCACCACTTTTTCGGTTCCCCAACAGCTTCTGCGGTTTCTCCCAAAAATGCCTCGACCACTTCTGCGGTCCAAAACCGCATCTGCGATTCTCGCTTTTGCGGAAACCCCTCCGCTTCTGTGAAAATTGACCAGGCCCTCAGAACTGCTTTTGCGAGCACCAAGTCGCATCTGCGGAACCGCCTATGCGGTCCCTTTTCCGCAGATGCGGAGATGACAGAACCAGCAAACTTCAATCCTGCAATAAACTCCAAACTCTCCGTTTAACCACCCGAACTCACCCCGAGGCCCCTGGGACCTCAACCAAAAATTCCAACACCTCCTAAAATATCATACAAACTTATTCCAATCATAAAAACACATCCAACGACACTAAAACCATCAAATTTCCTCAAATCAAAGCCTATGTTCACCCAAAACTTCCGAAACTCAAATTCGATCAAAAACCCGACCAAACGACGTCCGAATGACCTGAAATTTTGCACACATATCCAATATAACCTAACAAAGCTACAACAACTCTCGAAATTCTAGTCCAACCCTCTGTTCAAAATCTCACCTATCAACCGGAATTCGCCAAATCTCAAACTTCGCCAATTCAAGCCTAACTCTACACCGGACCTCCAAATTCAATTCTGATCATACTCCTAAGTCACAATTCATCCCCTGAAGCTAACCAAATCACCAGAATTCACATCCGAGCCTTCTAACTATATAGTCAACTTCCGGTTGACTTTTCCAAAACAAGCTTCCTTCTAAGAGACTAAGTGCCTCATTTTCAACTAAAACCAATTCAATTCTATCTGATCAACTCAAATACTGATATTGAAACATAGAACAACATAATATAGGGAAACGGGGTGGTAACTCACGTGACGACGGGCCGGGTCGTCACATTCATGGAAGCTTCGTCCACAGGAGAAGGAAAATCTTGAGTTTGTTGAGCCTTCTCAATGGTCTAATTGATTTTAGCCAACTCAAATTCTAAATTGAAATTTCCTTGGCCAACTTCAATCAGGGTATCATGGCGTGAGTTCAGAAATTCCCAACTTACTTCCATAGAAGATTTTTCTTCAAGGGTCGCATAGTCTCTTTCCTAATTAGCAATCTCATTCTTTAGCTCCTCATTTTCAGCCAGGGCAGAGTTGTAAGAAATTTGAATAGAGGCATGGGAGATTTCTAAAGCACGCACCTTATCAGAAGATACTCGAATGTCTTCTTGTTCTTGAGTTAAGCTTTGCACGAGCTCTTCACTGGCCTTGGATAGTTTCTTTTTGACTCAAGAGAACCTTGAACTCTCTATTCTCTTCACTGGCCTTGGATAGTTGTTCAGAGAAGGAAGATTTGAGATGCTCTTTCTCTTTTTCTGTTTGGCTTGAGGAAGCTTTTGCAACTGCTAACTCTGAGGTTAAAGCTCGCACCTGCTTCTCTAAGGTACTCTTTCTTTCTTGTAAGAATTCCACATCAATTTGTAAACTCTCGAACTACTCCTTCCAATTGAATGCCTCTAACTGAGAATCGCGTGCTATCTGCTCCAAGAGAGGGATTTTGTTCATCATTTCTATACCGATAAGATTGGACTAAAAAAGAGGGGGAACAAAAATTAGAATCCCAAAGATAGGAAAATTACAAAGTAAAAAAAAAGAGAAGGTAAATACCTTCAAGGTAGCATGCACAATATTGTTCATCAGAGTCAGGGAACTATGGATCTCCAGTTTTGCTTTTCCAGTTGGGCCAATTAAAGGCTCCAGTCATACATCTGCCTGACCTGATTTGCTCAAAAGGCTACTCTCAGCAGGAACTTCAATAACCACCCTCCTTATAGCGGCACTTCAACTTGAAGAACCCACCTCAGTATGATGAACGATTGGAGGTGGAATTGTCGAATGAGGAGTGGTAGAAGAGGTAAGAACAGTCGAGGTAAGAATAGTCGAGGTAAGAACAGTTGAGGAAGGAAAAGTAACAGCTGGGGTTGGCAACGAAGGAATCACAGGCACGGGAGTTGAAAAAGAGGCTAGGGGTGTTTCATCTAAAATGGGCCCTAAACTTCCACTACCGAAGCCACTAATAAAAAGTTGTTCAATGGACTCACGAGTATCGAGTGGAGCTGCATCATCATCAGATACGGGGATTACTACCGGGGCTTCAGTAGGCTCGATGAGAGAAATAGATTGGCGGGGGGATGCTTCAGCCTCATCAACAGAAATGATGCGTCTTCGAGCTCCAGGCCGTCTCACTAAAGAGCCCCTATCATCCTCCTCTTCTTCGGTATCTTCTTATTCAACGGCTTTTCTCTTCGACGGGGAACCCAAGACTATTTCTTAGGCCCTTTCTAAAGAGATACGGGTTCCGAAAGACACACGGGAAGCCGCAACAACCTCGACAGTAACTCCTCGAATGGCAAATCCAGACAAAAAGATGGACTGAAATTAGTGCCGCAAAAAGAAATATATGCATGAAAGATAAAACAAAATAGAAGATCTTACCATGAGTCTTTACTTTCCAACCAAAACGGTTAGAAAGTGTCTTCCAAGAACTCCCATCCATTGGTGTCGTCTTCAGTAATCTGTCTACCCAGCCACGGAAATTGGAAACATCTTCCACAACTCCCATGATTTCTAAAAAAGGAAAAAGAAAAGCAAAATTAGAAAAGTTGATAAACTTGAAGGAAAAAGGCACGAACAGGATAAAAGACTTACGCGCAAAGTTCCACTTCTCAGGGAAGGGAACGTTATCTTCACCCACTAAACCAGCAGTGGGGGCAGTAACAAATCGGGCATACTAGCCACGGTCCTTGTTATCCTCAGAGCTCACCAAAACCCTCTTACTTTTGGCTACTAGTGTAAAACATCATTGTAAAAAAGCCTAGGGGAGTAAAGATGAATTAGGTGAGGGAAAGTAAAGGGAACACCGGCTGAATTGGTTAAATGCCTTAAACAGGCAACAACCTCCATATGACTGGGCCAATTTGGCCCAAACAAACATCGAAGAAACAACAAAAATCGGGAATGACTGGGTCAATAGCTGGTTTGAACCCTAAGGTGAACGGGAATGTTTAAACAAAAGAAAACCCCATCAAGTAAGAAGTGATTCTCTGGTTTGGGCTAGGAATAATAATAGGAAAATCACTACTCCAATGACAATCTTTACGAACTACAGGAGCCAAAACTTCTGTAATTTGAGTGGGAAAAATATCAGCACGATCTAAAGCAGAAACCTGATTCCTAAGGTATTCCCTATCATGATAAAAAGATAGTTTCGTAGGGACTATCTCTTCCACTAAAGGCTCACGTAATGGTTCAGAGGGTTCTTTATCCCTAGAAGAAGATTTTTGAGAAAGGGAACCTCTGGTTCTAGAAGAAGGACTAGAACTAGGAGATAAAATAGAAGAGCCTAGTGCAGATCCCGAACTACGGTGCCTACCTCCCCTTCTGCCCCTACTAGGAGCACTAGGAAATGTATCAACAATAGAATCCCTTCTAAGGTTAGGGTTCGATGAATACATAATGAAGAATGATGATACGAGGAAGAAACAAACAGAGATTTGAGAAATAAAGTGTTCAGTAAACTTTATGAGGTAAAGACAAAGAAGGAAGTTATATTTATACTGATGAGCAACCGTTAAAGGAAAAAGTGTAATGATGAAAGGACCATAATAATGATAACTGACACTTCGTGAATAGGGAAGCCGAAAAGAAAGCCTAAAAAAGTGCTGCAAAACTACAGAACCAATAGGAAGGTGACACGTGTGAAACACATTAAATGGAAGTGACAATTGAAGCGTCAATTCTGTCACAGCATTAATGGTGACAAAAATTTGCGTTTTAATAAAATCCACTTCCCAAATATTCAATTGATGAATAAATGGAAAGTGAGGGGACTATCTGTATTGGGAAAATTGAGTTTACATATTAAAGTAGTAAGGAGATGACATGTCATGACACGTAAACTTGTCAAATGGTCAAAGAATTACAACTAGCCAAGGGGCATGAGTAGCCATGTATGCGAGCAAAAGGCAAAGAAAGAGGCATGGGTGGTCATTCAAAGGATTCAGCGCCCGTACCTATTCAAGACATTTAAATTAAAGAATCAAAAAGAATCAAGGGAATGGATCTGACAACACGTGAGAGTCCAAATACTGTATTTAATAAGCCTTAAATGCTAAAAACGTTAGAGAATCTGTCTTGAATATAATGATTATGTAACGTAGTATTCAATGTCATTAATTGATCATAATGACCTTATTATGACAAAGGCAAGACATATATCTCAAAAATAGCTATAAAAAGGAGAGGGCTAAACAATTGTAAGGACACGAAATACTATCTGAATATACTTTGATTTACCTGTTTCTCTTGATTATACACTTGTTATTTGAATTACTTTCTTTTATTTATTCTTGCGATTATCAGTAACCCGAGTTTTTCTAAATTATCGCTTTAGTCAAAATTTCATTTTTTGGCTAAACAATAGTTAAATTAAACATACTTCTAATTCCTTAGATTTTGGTTACATTATATTATATATAAGTTGGTTTGGAGAAAAACACTTTAATCTCAAAATAAATACTTCATTACTGTGCGCTAGTTTGCTTAGGGTGATGTTAGCTAACATTAGTTTTGAAAAATTGGACGAGGATTTAACCGATATTTTGAAAGATGTATCTCATTTTGAATTCTGACCAATAATGTCTTACGGAGTATTATATTTTGGAAGCTAACAACTTCCACCAATTGGCTAAAATTAATGGAAGCGTTATTTTGCGTTTATCACCAACCTTTGCAAAATTAGGTATAACACTACAATAAAAGGCAAGATCAATCAATTTGGATGAACACCTTTTTTCCAACTTTTGGCCAAGGCACTATACTAGGTTCGAGCAATAGAAATCGAAACATAATTAAAGACCCAAAATTTGGTCAACTAGTACGAGGAGTACAATGAACTGTTTCAACCCAAAATTTTGACATGCAAACAACCTTCAAGCTTTTTATTGGCTAGAATTTATGTAAGTTTTGCGTTTATTACCAACTTCTGCAAAATTAGGTATAACACAACAAAAAGCAAGATCATTCAACCTGAATGAATACTTTTTTTAAACTTAAAGCAAGATACTTCTTGCAAATATGTAGTTCAAATCCATGGTAGCTATAAAAGGATGTCTCTATAGCAAGACATTCAATACAATCCAGCAAGAAAAAAAAATCACTTGTTAAAGAAAACACAGGGAAATCCAAAATGACAACAAACAATGTTATGCGTGTGTCCCATTTATTTTTTACGCTGTTTTCTATAGCTTTCTTTCCCCAATCTCTAGCAATGACCATCCGATCTAAGACGATTTAAACCCAAACAAAATTTCACTGGCGATATGGCACCGAATGACTTGCAAAGTCCCCTTTCGCGTTGATCGGATCATGGTTTCGTTGCAAATATATCTAATGGTAAGCCTGCCGTCTACCAGCTGGTACTAGTAGACACGGTTAGCAATATATTTTGGATTCAATGCTACCGTGCAAAAAATGTGGAGATCAAAACCAAATTCCTCATTACTATGTTGAAAAATCATCAACATATTCAAAAGTTTCTTGTGACTCTTGGACGTGTCGCGAGTTCGATGGGCAATGTAATGAATGGATTGAGTGCATATACACATCGGCATACATAGATTACACTTGGTCTAGAGGAATTGTTAGTGAAGACACTCTTTATTTCATTACCTCCAATAACAAGGTGGAGAGTGTTCCTAATGTAGCTTTTGGGCGCGGAACATATTATTATGGAGATGAATTCGGGTACGAGTACAGTGGGATACTTGGTTTAGGGCCAAGTGAAGCACCGGTAATGACACAAATCGGATACCAATTTTCCTATTGTATTGGGGACATTAATGATTCATAGTCACCTCATCAGAGGTGACGAGGCGAGGTTAGAGGGGGATTCAACACCCTTGGAAATCTTTAATAGCTTCTCAACCTAAGGACGGATTAGGAGTTTCATTTGACACGGGAGTCCAATAACCTATTTGCATAAAGAAGCTCTTGAGCTATTAAATGCGGAGATAAAAAGTCATATGAAAGCTGGAAACATTCAACAGGTTCCGGAAATTAAAACCGGCGGCCTGTTATGCTTTGAGGGCCGTGTCTCGGAGGATTTAGAAAAGTTTACCGAGATCATATTTCACTTTAGTGGAGGTGCCGATTTAGTTGCGGGACAAGATGCTCTATTTGACCAATCTCGGGTTTGACATAAAGGAAAAACTTGTGTACATAGAGGATGTTGACAGTAAGACGCTATCAGATTATGACTGAAAATTGTAATGCTATTCTGATTTGGATCGATGCATAATCTTTTCTAATGCTATTCTGCCAGACTTTTTAACAACATGTATTGTCTGGATTACTCTTTTTAATTTGTTGCTTAATTAAATTATTTCATAATATTTGTGGAGAATCGGAAAGTTAAAGAATCACATTGGTGATCCCTTTTTTTTATTCCATTGTGAGATAATGCAATTGCCGAAAACTAATCATATGCCCAAAAAAAAAAGAGATAATTTTATCCATGGTGTGAACAACTAACTTTTGACCACACTCAAATTTTATATTATTTAGCGTAAATATTCCTTTTATGTCTAGCATTGATGTTTTAAATTTTTATATTACTCTTAATAGGTTTTATTTGATTAATTTTTTTACATAAGTATATATATATATATGATTAGAATTTTAAATCTTTTAAAGTACATGTAAATATTTTGTTTTCCTATATTGTAAGAAATGTTGGTTAATCTTCTTATTTTTATAATTTAACTAGTAGTCGTACCCGCGCGATGCACGATCAATATTAAAAAGAAAAAATTAAATTATAATCATTCTTGTTTAATACTGACAAGAGGGGTTGCTCTGATGGTAAGCAACCCCCACTTCCAACCGAGAGGTTGTGAGTACGAGTCTCCCCAAGAGCAAGGTGGGAAGTTCTTGGAGGGAAGGATGCCGGGGGTCTATTTGGAAACAGCCTCTCTACCCCAGGGTAGGGGTAAGGTCTGCGTACACTCTACCCTCCCCAGACCCCACTATGTGGGATTATACTGGGTTGTTGTTGTTGTTGTTGTTGTTGCTTGTTTAATACTATTAAACCGTATTGCTTTAATAAATTTTAATTGTCATTTTATTTGCCAATACGATATACCCAACCCTCACTAATATTTGAGTAGTTAATTTCTTTGTTAATTTTCAATAAATAATTTTTTGTTATTAACTAATTATGTCATGCGGCTTTTATCTAGGCCACCACTTGTATTAATATGGTGCCTTTTTCTTTGGCTTTTAATAATATATAGACAGATTATTAGCATATTACTTGTTTAATATTTTTGTCTGCTGTTTTTTTATAATATAATAGAAGATATACATTTTATTATTCTTGAAAATATATATTTTTTATTTGAAATTTTATTATATTTTTCTCAATAATATTGTTTGAATTTTAATGAATTGATATACTTTTTGTTTCAAAAAATAAAAATTAAAAAATAAAATAATGTTAAAAATGAAATAAAGAAATTAACTAACCTAAACCAACTCTCCCCATGTTTTAGTAGTTAATTTAGGTAGTTAATTTCTTTGTTAATTTTTAATAGATAATTTCTTTGTTATTAACTAATTATTCCATAAGATTTTTTTCTAGGCTAACCACTTGGCGTAAGGAGAGGGCTTTATTATCTCCCTTTAATAATATATAGAAGATATATAGAATATAGAATATTAGAAAGAAACTACTCCACAATTTGAATCAAAAGTTTTTTATTGCTTTATTTTTATTTTTTATTTTAAAACAATTATAAACTCCAACTTGAAACTACTCTCCAATTTGAAATGGTAAATTTTATTATTTTAAAACTCCAACTTAAAACTGCTCACCGATTTGAATGAGTAGTTTTTCTTCTTCTTTTTTCGTTTTTCTTATTATAGTTAATTTTTTTTAAAAAAATAATAAATTTTAACACTCCAACTTTAAATTACTCCCACCCAATTCGAATGGGTAGTTATTTTTTATATATTTATATTTTCGATTATATATATATATATATATATATATATATATATATATATATATATGATAGTTTTTTAATTTTTTATTATTTTTATTTTTATAGTTATATAAATTTAAATATAATAAATAATAACTAATTATTAACTAAAAAACTAATTAGTAACTAATTATGCCATGTGACTTTTTTTTATGATGGCACTTGNCATTTTTATAGTTATATAAATTGAAATGTAATAGATAATAACTAATTAATAACTAAAAAACTAATTAGTAACTAATTATGCCATGTGGGTTTTTTTATGATGCCACTTGGCTTAAGGAGAGGGCTTTATCCTTTACTTTTAATAATATATAGATTATATTTTTTTCAATAATATCGTTTGAATTTTATTGAATTGATATACTTTTTATATCAAAAAATAAAAAATAAAAAATAAAAAATAAAATGATGTTAAAAATAAAGTAAAGAAATTAACCAACCTAAACCAACTCTCCCCGCGTTTTAGTAGTTAATTTAGGTAGTTAATTTCTTTGTTAATTTTCAATAGAAAATTTCTTTGTTATTAACTAATTATTCCATAAGGTTTTTTTCTAGGTTACCACTTGACGTAAGGAGAGAGCTTTATTGTGACGACCCAAAGGGTCATTACTTGTTTTCTCAGTCATTTCGAGCTTCTGAGGCCTTGAAAACCTCATTTATAGTTGCCTCGATTTATGTACGTAGTCCAGGCGCGAAGCTGGAAAATTTTTATGTTGAAATATATGAATTATGTGAAAAAATTGAACAATTTTGATATTTATATTGATATAGTTGACATTGGTCAACATTTTTGGTAAACGGACCCATGATTTGACGGTCTCGGAAAATCCATAGAAAAATATGGAACTCGGGCGTATGCCCGGAATCGAAATCCGAGGTCCAGAACCCCGGTAAAAGAATTTTTCTCTTAAATTATTTTCTGAAAATATTTAAGGAAAATGAAAATGAAATTTGATCAAATTCAACTCTAGCCACCTTATGTGCCTCAAATTCAACTCCTTTTGTTTAAACAGATATTGAAGATAGACTTCGTACAGCTCAGTCTAGGCAAAAGAGCTATGCAGATCGTAAGGTTCGAGATATAACTTTCATGGTTGGTGAGCGAGTATTGCTCTGAGTGTCGCCTATGAAGGGCGTGATGAGATTTGGGAAGAAGGGCAAACTTAGCCCTAGGTTTATTGGCCCATTCAAGATTCTTGATCGTGTGGGAGAGGTGGCTTATAAACTTACCTTGCCACCTAGCTTGTCAGCTGTGCATCCAGTATTTCATGTATCCATGCTCTGAAAATATCACGGCGATCCATCGCACGTGTTAGATTTCGCACTGTCCAATTGACAATGATCTATCTTATGAGGAGGAACCGGCAGCTATTCTAGACAGGCAGGTTCGACAGTTGAGGTCGAAGGGTTATCCTTCTGTGCGAGTTCAGTGGAGAGGTCAGCCTCCAGAGGCATCGACCTGGGAGTCCGAGTCTGACATGCGGAGCCGCTATCCTCATCTATTCCCTGACTCAGGTACTTCTTTCTTTTGTCCGTTCGAGGATGAACGGTTATTTTAGAGGTGGAGAATGTGACGACCCAAATGGTCATCACTTGTTTTCTCAGTCATTTCGAGCTTCTGAGGCCTTGAAAACCTCATTTATAGTTGTCTCGATTTGCGTGCGTAGTCCAGGTGCGAAGCCGGAAAATTTTTATGTTGAAATATATGAATTATGTAAAAAATTTGAAGAATTTTGATATTTATATTGATATAGTTGACATTGGTCAACATTTTTGGTAAACGGACCCGGACCCATGATTTGACGGTCTCGGAAAATCCGTAGAAAAATATGGAACTCGGGCGTATGCCCGAAATCGACATTCAAGGTCCAGAACTCTGGTAAAGGAATTTTTCTCTTAAATTGTTTTCTGAAAATATTTAAGGAAAATAAAAATGAAATTTGATCAAAAAGTAATGGTATCGGGCTCGTATTTTGGTTCCGACGCCCGGTACAGGTCATATATGTTGGTTAAACGCTTCCTGTAAAGTTTGGTTGAAAACGGACGTCGTTTGACGTGTTTCGACCTTAAATTGGAATCTTAATGATGTCAATAGCTTCTCATGGTTATTTCGGACTTAGACATGTGTCCGAAATTGAATTTGGAAGTCCATAGGACAATTCAACGCTTTTTGACGAAGTAAGAAAATTGACGTGTTCTAATTATATTATTTATTATGTGAAAGAGGTCTATTACTATGATGGATACCAATTGGATATGATAGCAAGTGTACGAGGTGTACTACAAGATATATGCGGTCTAAGGAAAATCCTATGTCTAAGCCAAGTTGGAAAAATTTCATAATAGACGAAATTGTAAATGAGTGTGCACAAGACCTCACTTTAAATGATCATATCTCCCGTTATATAAGGAGTTGTCTGATCCACAACCTATCAAATTAAAGTTCTTTGAGTCTAGTTTCTAACGCTTCAAACCGTTCATCATTTGGACATTTTTACAAAAGGTTATGATGGATTTACTGAAGGCGGGTAATGCTGTGTTTTGCGGCAGAGGCAAATCGCTGTTGCCGAATGCGATTTATAAGTCGCATTTGACAACTGCGACTTGCCTGGACAGATTACAAAACACGAGTTTCAGCCATTTTTAACATATTTGGAGCTATGGAGCTCGGATTGAGGCGATTTTTGAGGCGATTTTCACCATATGGATTGAGGTAAGTGATTCTAACTCGATTTTGGTTGAAATACATGAATCTATTGTTGTTTTTATCACGAAATTAGTGAATTGAATCGAAAATGGTATAAATTCTCTATGTCTTAGATTTAAGATTTGGAGGTCGATTTGTTGTTGGAATTTAGTAATTTTAGTATGGTTGGACTCGTGGTTGAATGGATGTTCATATTTTGTAACTTTCGTCGGATTCCGAGATGTGGGCCCTACGGGCGATTTTGAGTTAAATTTCGGGTTTTTAATAGACAACAACAACAACAACAACAACAACCCAGTATAATTCCACTTAGTGGGGTCTGGGGAGGGTAGTATGTACGCAGACCTTACCCCTACCCTGGAGTAGAGAGGCTATTTCCAAATAGACCCCCGGCATCCTTCCCTCCAAGAACTTCCCACCTTGCTCTTGGGGAGACTCGAACTCACAACCTCTCG